>JBBPLC010000592.1:0-15602 GCA_038089535.1 Hemileccinum rubropunctum
AGTTCCAACTTATATACTACATGGAGCATGTGACTATTTCCTAATGAGGCAAGCTACACTACAACTAGTAAGTAATAAGTAGCGTTGAGAGCTACTACATGGTGCTCAATCAACACCCCGCACATGTCGTCAGCGCAAACACTGCTGCCCTGAACTAAAGAATGTTCGACCCGAAACTGGACACTTCCCTGCACTCTTCTGCCTTCGTCCCAGATCCACACTTCGTTGCCCATCCAAATTCCTTTAAAGCATGTCTGAACAAGCCGCTGCCCCACCCATCAACCCCAACATTATGTGGGCCGACATTCGCAATACAATGGCCAATATGGCTGCTCTCCTCCAAGCGTCGTTGCTCTCGCAACAGCAAATGATGCAGCAACTCGCCGAAGCCGCGATGACACGTCCCTCGTCACTTCTGACCAAGTTAATTGCCGATCCCGGCACATGGGACGGTAACCGGGTAACATTCCACCCCTGGTGGGTCAAAATTGCTACTTGGGTCCAGTGTCAAGGTGATCTTGACGATTGTCAACAAACCGCCGCCGTTCTCCTTCGAATGGTAGGCAAAGCAGAATCTTTTTCGAGGGTCACCCTCAAAAAATACCAAAAAAAGAACTCCGCCCTCGAGTGGCCGACGTGGGAGGAGCTGAAAAAGAAAGTCAAAGAACACTTCAGGATCAACGTCCTGAAGAAAGAATCCTACATCCAGCTCACCAACCTTCGGCAAGGCTCGATGCTGATTGAGGTGTTCACACAACAATTTGAGCTACTACGACAGGACGCGGACCTGTCTAGGCATGACAACAATGTCTTATGTCTTTATAAAGAACATATTGACTATAATATTTACTTTCAGTTGTCAACAAGGAGTCCTGCTCTCGCCAACTTGCTCACCACTTGGCAGGAGAAGGCGATCGAAATGGGCAAAATGTTCGAGAAAATGCGGTTGGAACGAAGCAAGCAACTGCAGCAACGCCAATTCAAGCCGCGCTTCACAGAAGTAGGCACACAACTGGGCCAAGGTGCCCCAATGGACACATGAGCAGTCCAACCCAACCAGCAGGAGTCTCGAACCTGCTATAATTGTAATAAGGTGGGACACTTATTGCGTGCGTGTAAAGAACCACGCAAACCATGTGGCCAACCTATCTTTGACCCAGTCACTGGTCGCACCCGCTACACCCCACCTCGCCCCGCTCCTCTCCGCGAGATACCCCTCACCCCCACCACTGCCATTGCCGCTGTTCCCGAAACAGCACAAGGTTCCAGAAATCCCCTGTGGATGACTGAAGAGGCCCAGGCCTATTACCTGGACATGTTTGAGTCCCGAGCTCGCCAGCTTGCCACAGAAGGACTCCAGGGAAAAGGCAAAGCCGAGTAGAGAGAGGTACCTACTTGGCCAAGGACCCTTCTTTTTCTTCTTCTTTTTCTAATCGCTTTTCCATACTTGGGGAGATCAATGGTACGTTGGGCAATGTTGACTTACCAAACAATTCTGTTTATATTAGTTACAATACCAACTCTGAAGGAGCGTCTCTTTGGAGCGCGGCACCGGAGGATAAACATAGTGTGCTTAATTCTCTGGTTATGGAAAAAATTTCTTCTTTACCTGATTTTCCTGCTAACCCTAACCTTACCCTCAGGAATACCTCTCCTGCTGGGGAATTTGACATCAACACTAACATTTATTTTTAGAAAAATAACAAATGGCAAAAAACATTGGAAAAAGTGCTCCTCGATTCAGGAGCAGTCCCAACATTTGTGGACAAAAAATGGGTAATGACTCTTGGTATACCCACCAAAAAATTATCTTTTCCTCATTCAATCACCAATGCCGATGGGACTTCTTCGTCTCATGGAACAATCACAGACTACGTTTCGGTCGTATTTTCCTACCAAGAGCACTCTGAAGGAGTTGACACCCTGGTAACAAATCTAGGCACTCACCGTATTTATCTAGGCTACAACTGGTTTCAACGCCACAATCCACTCATCAACTGGGTCAATAAGGAAATAAAGTTTTGCCGCTGCACCTGCAACTGCATCACAATCAATGCAGCCGGACTAATCAAAGAGGTCTGGAACCCCACCATTCGTTCCATCGAAGAGGGACTCGCCGACAAGGTATCCAAGCAATACCATGAGTTCCTCGATGTATTTAGCAAAGAAGAATCGAAACGCATGCCCGTCCGCAAACCCTGGGACCACACTATCGATCTCAAGCCTGATTTTGTACCCAAGAAAGGTCAGGTAATACCTCTCTCCGACGCAGAATTAGAGGAAGTCTGGAACTTTCTCAGCTCTGAACAAGAAAAGGGCTATATTCACCCATCAAAGTCACCACAAACGGCTCCCGTATTCTTTATTCCCAAGAAAACCGGCGAGAAACATCTTGTCATGGACTACTGATATTTAAATGAGGGTACAGTTAAGAACTCATACCCTCTTCCTCTCATTTCTGCACTCGTCAATCGCCTCAAAGGCGCAGATAAATTCACCTGCCTCGACCTTAGGTGGGGATACAACAATGTTCGCATCAAGGAAGGCGACAAGTGGAAAGCCGCTTTCGTCACGCCCCTGGGGGCCTACGAACCCGTTGTAATGTATTTCAGGATGACTAACTCCCCTCCCACTTTTCAACAAATGATGAACCATATATTTAACAACATGTACGCCGTGGTCATCGTTTACCTCAATGATATGTGTATCTTCACCAAGAACAAAACCAATGAGGAACACTCCGAGGTTGTAAAGGAAGTTCCGCGCAGGTTACGCGAGAACGACCTTTACACAAAACCAGAAAAATGTATTTTTAACGCTGACAAAGTTGACTTTTTAGGCATGACAGTATCTGCTGACGGTGTCGGTATGCAAAACAACAAGGTTGATGCAATTCTCAACTGGCTGGCTCCCATGAAACTCAAGCAGCTTCAATCTTTCCTCAGATTGTGTAACTATTATCATCGTTTTATTAATGGGTTTGGACAGATCGCTCGCCCCCTCAATGATCTGACAAAGAAGAACGTACCATATACCTGGGGGGAGGCACAGCAGAACATGTTTGACACACTCAAAAAACAATTCACAGCCACACCCCTCCTCACATTCCCCGACGCTTCAAAGGAAATGTGCGTTGAGACTGATGCCAGCGATATTGCTACAGGCACAGTCTTATCAGTCCTAGGGGAGGATGGCTCCTGGTGCCCTTGTGCATTTCTCTCCCACTCCTTTTCTTCTGCCGAACATAACTACCCAGTTTACGACAAGGAGTTACTTGCCATCATCCACGCCCTTGAAGAATGGCGCCACTATTTAATCGGTAAAGCTAACTTCAAGATTTGGATAGATCACAAGAATCTCGAATACTGGAAAAAACCGCAGACGCTCTCGGGCCATCAAGCCTGCTGGCATGAGTTGCTGCAAGAATTCAACTATACATTAATTTATAAGCCTAGCACCACGAATAGATGTGTTGACACACTCTCTCGTCATCCGGACCATGGCAACACAGTCGATAAATTAAACAAGAACATCACTGTTTTTCCCTCCACTGTTCTCCGCTCTTCTTCTTTATCTATCCCAGTCGAATTAACTTCCACAGACGCCCGCTTACCCTCGAAAAGCTCCCCCAATGCCGCAGGCTTTGACCTGTACACATCTGCTGATCTTGACATCCCTGCCCACGACCAAGCTCTCATACCCACCCGTGTCAAGATTCAACTTCCCTCCGGCACCTACAGCAGAATTGCACCACATTCAGGCCTCGCCCTCAAACATAAAATCAACATCATGGCTAGAGTCATTGACACTGATTATAGGGGAGAAATTGGTGTAATTCTGTTCAACCACTCTGATTCCCCTTTTCATGTTTCTAAATTCGACCGTATTGCACAACTAATCGTTGAAAAAATAGAAAACCCAACCCTAACAGAAGAAAAAACTCTCAACAAATCACAATGAAACAATAAAGGTTTTGGCTCCACAGGAGTCAAAGCAATCTCTTCCACTTCTCTATCTCCGAACTTCGAAACTAAACTATCATTCGAATCCGCTAGAATGGATGTTGATGCTATCAACGAATATGAATACTATGCAAATGAAAAACTATTCAGAAATTCAAATGGCATTATTTTTGTGCCCCCTTCTCTTCGTACCGAGCTGATCTCGCTGTTTCACAATTCCCCCGTCGCCAGGCATCCAGGCCACGACCATACCATTTCTTCTATCAAACATTTTTATTGGTGGCCAGGCACTGCCAAAGACATTTCTTCTTACATCGAACACTGTCAGGTGTGCTCCCTCACGAAGGGTTCGTCAAAGCCACCAGCAGGAAAACTTATGCCCTTACCTGTTCCTTCTCACCCCTGGGAAGATATCTCGTTTGATTTCATTACCGGACTACCCCCTTCTAATGGCTTTGATTCTATCGGGGTAGTTGTCAACCGTTTTTCCAAAGAAATCGTTCTCTTCCCATGTCTTAAAACCACTTCTTCTTCGGACTTAGCTGCGTTATTTAGAGACCACGTATGGTGTCTCCATGGACTCCCTAACACTATTCTCTCAGACAGAGGACCACAGTTCGTCTCGGAATTTACCAAGGAATTTTGCAAAGTACTTGGCATCCAGCAGAAACTCTCCACGGCGTACCATCCCCAAACAGATGGACAGACGGAACAGGTCAATCGAGAAGTTATCACATATCTCCGGGCTTACATCGCCAAAAAGCAGGAGACATGGGCCTCATGGCTAAAAATGGCGTAGTTCACACACAACAATACCCTCACTATGGCCATGGGAACCAGACCCTTCTCTGTCACGCGAAATTATTCTCCACGCATGGGTATGGAGCCCACAATCTCCACTACAACTCCTGGGGGGTTGTTCGGTAAAACTATGAGACACACTCATGAAGAGATCGCTTCTACCTTACAAAAAACCCGTGATCGGATGTCACACGCACAAACGTCCAAACGCTTCTCCGCTCCCAACTATACTATCAGAGATCTAGTCTGGCTCTCCACCGAACATCTTTCCCTTCCTTATCCCGCACGTAAATTAACACAAAAATTCATTGGTCCCTACCATATCACCACCATCCTACCTAATGCCATCACTCTCGCCCTCCCTTCCTCCGTCTCCATTCACCCCACTGTCAATATCTCCCGCGTAAAACCCTATAAAGCCCTGCTGGATGGACAAGGCGTATTTAAACCAGATCCCATCACCGTGACTGAAGATCATCATGAAGAATACAAAGTCAGCAGTATCATCCAGTTAAGGCTTCATTGCGGAAAACTACAATACCTCATCCACTGGAAGGGATGGGACGAGGTGGATCACACCTGGGAACCTGCTGTTAACCTAAAACATGCACAAGACGCAATTACCGAGTTTCATGCTTCTCATCCTAATGCTCCACAACCTATTCAGGGCATCTCCGAGACAGAATTTGTTTCTCTCTTTCGTCCGTTCGGTCCCTCCTATACCGAATTCACTGATTCTCAACTAGATCTCAAATCTGGCGAATGGGGGGTAGTGTTATAGTTCAGGACCCATACACTATGTTTTTTCAATTTCCTCTACTTTCAAACTTAATGCTTTCATTTTTGAAGTCACGTGACCATGAGAATCCTCACGTGACCTGAGGTCTAGTCTATGATGTCATCATAACATCATACCTCATGTCTTTCATTTCTGCTCCCTTTCCCATGAGGATGCTTCCTGTTTCCCACACAGGCTTCTCATCATCCTCATGGCTACCTCATGTTCTTCTTTCTCACACTGGCCCTCAATCGATTAGGATTCAGATGGCCTACTCTAAACTCCCCATATTTACATATATAAACCCCTCCCCTTCATTGTCTATCCCTCAGTCCTATTCACTTGAATACTCTCCTACTGCTGGCTTCATGCACGTTATCACATGCTCCTCGTCGTTCCACATTTATGCTCTATCTTGGTACCGTCAACTTTCTCATTGCAGAATACCACATCCTGGTCCACGTTTGGTTGGACACTCAAAACCGTACCGTCCATACCGTCACTGAGGTCACTCAACGCCTAGATTAGGTGTTGACCTCTTTAGTTGTTTTCGTCGTTCACCCCGTTTCATCCTTTGATTTCATCACAGGACTACCCCCTTCTAACAGTTTTGATTCCATAGGGGTAGTCATCAATCACTTTTCCAAAGAAATTGTTCTTTTTCCCTGTTTAAAAACCATGTCTTCCTCAGACTTAGCTGCCCTATTTAGAGATCACATATGGTGTCTCCATGGACATCCTAACACTATTCTCTCAGATAGAGCACCTCAATTCATCTTGGAGTTCACCAAGGAACTCTGCAAAGTTCTTGGGATTCAGGAGAAACTTTCTACAGCATACCATCCCCAGACAAACAGTCAGACAGAATAGGTCAACAGAGAAGTTATTGCATATCCCTGCGCTTATGTCACTAGGAAGCAGGAGACCTGGCTCTTGTGGCTAAAGATGGCACAATTTGTGCACAACAATACCCTCATCACTACCACAGGTATTACCCCTTTTTCCATCACATGAAACTACTCTCCACATATGGGGATGGAGCCCACAACCTTCACTATAACTCCTGGGGGGTTGTTCAGTAAAATTATTGGTTACTCCCATAAGGAGATCACTTCTACACTTCAGAAAACCTGGGATTAGATACCACATGCACAAACATCCAAGCATTCCTTAGCCCCCGACTATTCTATCAGAGACCTTGTTTGGCTCTCCACCAACCACCTCTCACTCCTCTACCCCACACATAAACTTATGCAAAAATTCATTGGCCCCTATCATATTTCCACCATACTCTCTAATGCTATCACCCTCATCCTTCCCTCTTCCATATCTATCCATTCTACCATTAACATTTCCCATATCAAGCCATATAAAGCACCACTAGACAGTCAGACCATATTTAGACCAGATCCTATCACTGTGACTGAAGATCATCAAGAAGAATATAAAGTCAATCATATCGTTTAATCTTAGCTTCACTGTGGCAAACTACAATACCTCATTCACTGGAAGGGATAGAACAAGGTGGATCACACCTGGGAACCTGCCACTAACTTAAAACACATGCAAGACACAATCCTCGAGTTTCATGCTGCACATCCCAATGCCCCATGACCCATTCAGAGCATCTCTAACATCAAATTTCATTCCCTCTTCTGTCCATTTGGTCCCTTCTATACCAAATTCACCAATTCTTGGCTTGACCTCAAATCTGGTGAATAGGGGATAGTGTTATAGTTCTGGACCCACATGCTATATTTTCACTTTTCATTTCATTCTTGCACTTAACATATTCCTTTCATTTTCGAAGTCACATAACCAGCGCACATGACCATAAGACATCTCATGTGACCTAAGGCCTAGCTCCACAATGTCATCATGACATTATGCCTCATGTCTTTTATCTCCGTCTTTTTATTCACATGAATATGCTTCTTTCTTCCCACACAGACTTCTCACTGTACTTGTGCCCTCCTCATTGTTTACTTATCTATGCCGGCCCTAAACCATTTAGGACTCAGACAACCTACCCTAAACCCATTGCTAGTCACTATTTAAACCTATCTCCTCTTGTCATCTACTTTTCCTTAGTCCTATTCACTTGAATCCCCCTCCACCTTTGGGGCTGGTTTCATTACAAGTACTACTCTACACTTTTTCTTATCCCAATCCTACTCTGCCTTTGCCAAACTCATCCTCATAAATGGACGCTACTCATTGTCGTCCCTGTACATGCTTTACCTGGGCACCGTTCATTTCCTCATCATTGATTATCACGTCTTAGTCCACATCTGGCTCAACATTAGGACTTACACTGTTCATGTAATGGAGTGGAACAGCAAAGAACCAACTCCAACGAGAGTGGCCTAGCCTCTAGCTAGGATGACCTGAGTGTTGCCTAGAACGATAAATACAATAGCAGCCTTATAATGGTGGCAAGCCGGAAAATGAGAGGAATGAGTGGTACTCAAGTATCCCAGGCCCCACAAGGTGGAGGGTAGAACAAATGAATAAGACTAGCAAATACAGATAAGCTACTACCCCTTATATAGTGTCTACCTATCGTGCATGGACCAAGCAGTGTACGTTAGGGCAGGTAAAGATAAGAAGATAAGAAAGGAGTGTGGTAACCATGAGGCATGACATCATAATGATGTCATGGATCTAGGCTAGTCTAGAGTGGCCTGTAGGCACATGATCATGGGAACTAGCATGTGCCCCTAAGGTACAATAAATAATAAGAATAGTGGCCAAGTCACATGATCGTGGGAAGTGGTCATGTGACCTCAAAAGTAGAAATCGTAAGTCCAGGATAAGGAGAGTCAAGGGAATGTAACAGTAAGCAGTCGTGTCATAGCCCGAACTACAACAGTTCATACCATCACCAAAGTCACCCTCTGCCTAGATTAGGTGGAGTTCTCTTGGTTGTTTTCTCTTGTCACTCAACACTGGTTTCACATCCTGGCACTGGACCCAAATTGCAACTTTGACCTACCAGGAGTGGAAGATAGATTGGTTACTGTCTCATGTGCCTGGATCAGCAATGAGATGAGAGTGGTGGATGCAGTGATCTGCTGTGTGAGTTGCTGTTGTAATTGTTGCTGGGCAAGTAGTGAAGTCTGAAGCATAGTTGTCATGTTGGCTATGGCAGCATGAATTTCAATCCATGTTATATTGGGGTCAGCAGGTGGAGGAGGAGGTGGAGAAATTGTCATTCTGAAGCTGGATATGCTTACTGGAATTTAGCCAGGTGGTGGAGCTTGTTCTTAGGGTGGAGTTTGAACAGATATTCAAAGCCAGGAGTTATCTGGCCTAAATGGAAGTATTTTAGGTGTCAGGCACCATACTTCTTACAAGGACAATGAACAGGGGCAGGAGTGGGAGTTGGCATGCAAATGAGAATAGGAGCTGGGGACAGAGTGCAGATCTAGATAAGCTGTGGTGGCAGTGTCCAGTCATCATTGGGATCAAAATCGGGATGCTCTGGATTTAAGAAATTTGAGAGTGCTGGGGGTGGGGTTGGTTGGTGTTATGCTTCAAAAAAGACAAGTGCAGCTTGTTGCTGTTGAAGAGTGAGATAGTTAGCATTGTTGCAAGAACACATATAACAAAGGCAAGGGGGAAGAATACTTGTTTGGCCTTGCGGTAGTCCTATTCAAGTGAAACAGGACTGAAACAACTATAGGAGACATTACTCTTTATCTTAGGGAAACAGCAACTTTGGCAATAGTGATGATGGTGCAAAGATGGGGGTTGACCTAGATGTGGACAATGATGAACAGACTGAATACATCAATGCAGACAGTGCAAACGTAGAACATGTACAAGCATGCAATAACATGCATGAAGACAGCAAATGCACAGTAAATTGTTGTAAGTGTAACAGCAAACGAGGCTGCTCCATCTGCCTTGTGGAAAGGTTCCTGCTGGCGTGGATGACGAGTGGCATCTAGCCAATAGATATGGCCAATGAGGAGGAAGGAAGGGTTCAACAATGAGTGCCTTTCGTAACAGGATGGCATAACCTAGCAAGGAATGTGGGAGAACACCCACTAGGGCTCTCAGGCAGTTCAGATGTAGGGAACTGGGCAAGAGACAAAGTGAATAGAACTAGGGAATAATACAGGAGGGTCTGTGGTATATATATGTAAGGGTACGGTTTAGGGGAGGCTCCTGTATCTACGTGAGGGCTAGTATAGAAGGGAAACATGCAGATAACATGAGGTGTCCATGAGGTAGTTGTGAGGCATGACATCACTAATGATGTCATAGCCTAGACTGATGAGGTCATAGCTCCAGGCCCAACGATGACATCATGTCACGTGACCAGTCTAGGTGCAGTCCTAGACCCTAAGCCTAGCTGTGGAGGTTGTCACGTGAGATGCTACCCGATAAGATAAGATAACCATCCAGTGTTATAGTAATCATATTGCGAATCCTATAACAGCAAGAGAAAGGTAGGAGTAGTACTTGAGAAGTTTCTGGCCTCTAAGGAGAAAAGGAGAATAAATGAATAGGACTAAAGGAATAGACAATGAAGGGAGAGGGTTTATGATTTAGGGTAGGTTGTCTGAGTCCTAAATAGTTTAGGGCCAGGTGAGATAAGGGAACAATGAGGATGACACAAGTATGGTGAGAAGTCTGTTGTGGAAATAAAGAAGGATACTCATGAGAGAAAAATGGAAACATGAGGCATTGAAAAGGATACATTAAGTATGAAAAATGAAGAAAAGTTGAAAATGTAGTGTGAGGTCCATGAACTATAACAAAGTACATCAGAAGGAATTATGTCAGTTTGAGTATAAGGTGTGGAGTGAACTTGCCTGGTCATTTGAGGCCATGAGAGGTGTTACGGTCAGTCCGGGTGGGAACGAACGTAGACCTGGGAGACAAGGGATGTCGACTAAGGGGCTTGCTTATCGACAGGACAAGTCGCGAAGAAAGGCGACCGGAGACAAGGACGAGTCGTGTGGTTATCGACCGGAGACTTCCACAGGGGCTTCCTGAGGTGGACGAAGGATAGTCGACCAAGGGATGTCCTTGTCGACGGAAGCAACCACAAAGAAGAGCGGCGAGGACGAGTCGCAAGGAAGAGCGACCGGAGGCGAAGGTAGAACGACGAGCGTCCACTCAAAAGTAGGACGGATGACTTAGAGAGCGATTGACAAGTGAAGGAAACAAAGGTGCTATTCCAGGTAGGTCTAGCTTAGAGAATACAAGGTAACGACGGCAGGCTTTATATACCTAAGGGGAACTATGCACGGACCAAGCTATACAATAGCGGGAGGCCAGAGGAAGTCCAATAAGGTAAGTGGTGAGAGGAAGATAACGGAAGTTATCGGAACAAAGGAAGTGAGGCTGTCCGTCGGGAGGAAGCGGAATACAAGATAAGAGTTCGTAATCAAGATGACCATCGTGAGAAGAGCAGAACAAAGCGGTGGTCGCTGTGTGAAAGAAGGGCATTTAGCAAGAAGTGTAAGATGAATGTTAATGCGAAAAGCAAGGAAAAAGGTGAATCGTAACAAGAGGTCCTCAATCCAGCTGTGTCAGCAATCTCCCTATCAATGTTGGAGCTATAAATATCAACTATATCATCGCTATCCTAGGAAGACTGGGACAGTGGCATGATTTTGCACTTGCATAAGTGCTGACTCTTTTGTCATTTGGGAACAATGGCAACCTCCTCATCATTGTCAGAGATCTCCACAATATGCTGATCATCCAGGATATTATAAGTATCCAAGACAGATAAGGGACCAGGTATACTGAAAATTTTGCCTCACCAGGTTTTCTTCCCTGTTGCTACTTGAATTGCTACTGCTGTTGGAATTGAGAGTTATTGCCCTTTGTTACAGTTCCTTGCTGGCAACAATGACAGGGTCAACAAGGAGCATCTAGCTCAATATGAATAAAGCAGCAAGAAGAGTTTGATAGATATGACAGTACCTTTGACAGATGATATAACTGGCAAAGAAAGAGAAAATGACCTCCACTGTATCTCTTAGGCAGTTCTGGACATAGGGAATCAGATAAGAAACAAGTGAATAGAACTAAGGAAAGTACAGGAGGAGATGTAGGTACTTATAGGTAAATATGGTAGTTTAGGGTAGGCTTCTGTACTATAGGGCTGGTGTGGAAGATAACTAAATAAAGCATACATGAGGAGTCCATGATGTTACCATGAGATATGACATATGTTGACATTATAGTCTAGACTGATGATATTATAGAGCTCCAGATCTATGGTGATGTCATGTCATGTGACAAGCTAAGGTGACTAGATAAGATTGTTAGGTCACATGATGATAAGATAAAGTCTATCTGATAAGATAAGCATAAACGTCTATGTGTTACTATACAAAGGCAAGTCTGATAACACCCTTTCACTTCATAGCTGATATCTTGTTGGCCTGAGCCAGTTGTTTCCCTTTATATCCTCTGAAAAGGCACTGGTTCCATGATAAAACTGCAGCCTTGTGGATCTTGTTGATGGTAGGGGTTTGTGGCTGTCCAGCCACATTCTTGGCTTGGATCATCATCTGTAAAATGATGTCCATGATGTGAGGGAGCTTGCTGAGAAGCAGCATCATCTGGATGCCAACAGGGACATCATAGTTGGCTGTTTTCAACCTTGCAAAGAGGTTGGCTGCCTTGTCAAGCACAGGGACAGGATATGATGATGATGGAATTGAGAGCTCAAGGAGCTCTTTAAAAATTGCATATGCTCTGGAGAGATCAGGCATTGTTATCAAACTTGCTACAGTAATACTGAATGGTTATGCCTATCTTATCCGATAGACTTTATCTTGTTGTATCACATGACCTGATGATCTTATCATATTACTATAGTTTATCACATGACATGACATCACCATAGGTCTAGAGCTCTATGATATCATCAGTCTAGACTATGATGTTGACATACATCATACCTCATGGTAATCTCATGGACTCTTTATTTAGTTATTTCCACACTGGCCCTCACATACAGGAGACCTACCCTAAACTACTGTATTACCAATAAGTACCTACATCCCCTCCTGTACTTTTCCCTAGTTCTATTCACTTGGTTCTTACCAGTTCCCTATGTCCAAACTGCCTGAGATACCACAGTAGGAGAGCTACCTTCCACTCTTGCCAGTTATGTCATCTGTCAAAGGCACTTGTATCTATCACCCTTCTTGCTATTATTCTATGAGCTAGATGCTCCTTATTGACTCCATCCTTGTTCCCACAAGGCATAGTATACTCATCTTTAAGGACCTTCACAAGGTCAACAGTATCCAGGAAGGCTGCATGCTTCACTTGGATGGACTCAGAGTTAATTAACCCCAACATTTGGTCATTGGCTTTGGACCACATGATTCAGGTATTTTTCTCTTCAGTGTCACTAGCAGCAGTGAGCATCAGCAGGCAAGAGAGTTCAAGAGCCCATGTGGACCTCGTGGACTGAAGGTAGGAGGACATGGCAGGCCACCATATCTGCCAGTTTATCCCATTAAAGACAGAAATGGAAATATCTTTCAATGAGAGAGATATTTTAGTAAGGTATCTGGAATACAACAGTGTTAGTGTGCTATTCCAGCATAGGTTCATTACCATGGTGCTATCCAGTGCATCAGAACAGTCTGAATGACATTCTCTAGCACCATGAATGCACAATGATGGTGAGTAATAAGTTCAGGCAACATGTAGGTGCAGTCTTTTGATACACACTACAGTGCACTGACAGGGCTCATAACCTGTCAAAAGCACAGGGATAAGGTAAAAAACTACCTGACGCTCACCAGGGTTAGAAAAGGTTACTTGAAGCAATGGTAGTGGTAAGAACACAAGATGTTATTCTAACTCAGACAACTAAGTTCCAACTTATATACTACATGGAGCATGTGACTATTCCCAGATATGGTAAGCTACACTACTACTAGTAAGTACATATAAGTAGCATTGAGAGCTACTGCATGGTGCTTGATCAACACAGGTTCTATCCCCCCTCACCTACTGATTAAAACTCCCCAACAAATGGAAAATCCACATTGTCTTTCATACTTTCCTTCTATCCCCCTTCAAGACTGAAACACATGGGCCTTCCTTTCTAGACCTCCACCTGATATCATAGATAACAAAGAAGAATATGAAGTGGGCTCTATTCTTGCACACAAAGGCTACCCTGGCAACTATTGGTACCTAATCTTATTAAAAGGATATTTCTCTGCTGAAAATATCTGGGAACCAGAAATTAATCTCTACCATGCTTCTTCCATCCTCTCCTCTTATAAATGACACTATTCCCTCTACTGAGAGGTAAGCATCTAGAATGCTGTGATCTCTTTGTGAGGCTCTTCCCCAAATTCCCTTCTAAACAACACATGTACTCCTCCATTTCTCTTGAAACAACCATCACTTGCCTACTAGACTCTCTCAGTCTCACTCATACCCAAGCACTCTTCCTTCAACAAAACAATCTCCTCATCACTCACTATGTTGGATACAAGTATCTCTGCAAACACTTCAACTGTCCTTGGCACTACTTATTCTAATCATCTTACCATGGCCATTCCCCTCATACCTATCCAATCCCAAGACCCCTCTCCTCAAACCACATCTCCTCCTCCCCCTAACCTTCCAGGCAGTGCCTATCACTATGGAACTGAAATCAACAAGGAAGATTTAATTATTATTACCTCTTTCCTCAATGACCCTCACTTTATACTCATCATGGATTCTCTTGTTAAATCAGATTTTCTTTTAGATGGCCTTATCAAGGCCTATCTTAACAATGCATGTCTTGCCCTTCAAATCCCACTCACCCAATCTCTTGCCACTTGTCTAGAAGGAACTGGCAGCTTCATCTCCACTGTAATGCAGCAGATTCACCAGGAACAACAACATGCCCTCCTAATCACTCTCAAACAGTTAAAAATCAACAATCTCATCATTGTCACCTACTATTGTCATCAACAGATCCTCCTCTATGCTTGCTCTGGCCCTGAATCACCCCAGTTTTGCATGGCCAGACTTTCCAATTGTCCTTGGGACCCTTTCTACCCTAATTATCCTCATTATGACCAATCCTGCTATATCTGCCATTGTGTGAGACATAACCTCAACATATACTGTTGTAGGATTCATGATACGATTACTATAATACTTGGACACTTATCTTATCTTATCAGGTAGCATCTCACATGACAACTCCCACAGCTAGGCTTAGGGTCTAGGACTGCACCTAGACTGGTCATGTGACATGATGTCATCATAGGGCCTGGAGTCATGACCTCATTGATCTAGGCTATGATATCATCAGTGATGTCATGCCTCATGGTAACCACATGGACACCTCATATTACCCTTATCTTAGTATTCCCACACCAGCTGTATAGTACAGGAGCCTCCCCTAAACCCATCACCTCTCACTATATATATGCAGACCCCTCCTGTACTTATCCCTTAGTTCTATTCACTTGTATCTTGCCTGGTTCCCTATGTCTGAACTGCCTGAGGTACAGTGGTGGTCCTCACCACACTCTTGCCGGGTTATGTCATCCCATTATAAAAGGCATACACATTCCCCAAACTCCTCTCCTCACTGCTATCTATTACAGCTAGATGCCACTTGTCAACAACCCTTTGTCGCCAGCAGGAACCTTGCCACAAGGTGGATGGAATAGCCTCGTTTGCCATTACACTATTACATTCTCTGTCTTCTCCTTTTCCCAGACTTACAATTTCTACTTTCAAGGTCATGTGACTTGGCCACTCTTATCTTATCTATTGTACCTTAGGGTCACATGATCACATCACATGACCACAGGCCTGGACTTTGCCTAGATCCATGACATCATCTGATGTCATGCCTCATGGCTATCACATTCCTTACTTCTTAGACTTGTTCTAGAATACACAGCTTGGTCTATGCACTCTAGCTGGACAGTATACACTGAGCAACAAAACTGTTGCAATATTTGGTAGTTTTATATTGTTTGCAATATACAAAGTCAGGGCGTGGGAATTACACTTAGCATTAGTTGCACGAAATAAAGTAGATACATTTGGCTTTC
>JBBPLC010000593.1:0-15583 GCA_038089535.1 Hemileccinum rubropunctum
CTACAATAGTCTATATAGATCATCATTTGTGATGTGGTATGCAAAGTGACGACATAGTGCTACATCAGCTATATAGCTATGCGGGGTGCTATAGGCCGCTACAGCCACAAATGCTTTTTCCTGATGAGGAAATCAGAGCCATTCAGTTGGACAACTACGTGTCTCGTATGCTTGCCGTCCCTTAGGCTTCGCATCAATTGATCTCACTGGCACTGTCCTTCTTAGTTGCGATTATCACTGCTATCGGATATGACTACAGTAAGTAAGATGTGTCTATACATATGTGTTGCTTCATGTTCACGTCTGAATATTGTTAGTCCTTACATTCTCAAATGAGGTATGCCCTACTTTTGTTGTCATAACACAGGAATTTGCATGGCTGACGACCTCTACAGATCGACTACATTTGGGTGAGCAGTCACGCTTCCGAGTCGCTGTGCAGCTATATATTCTGACATGGTCGCAGGGAAAACCCTGGACATGGCTGTCTACTTTGTATGTTCTGGTTTGTATCCTTGCTATCTTCATGATGCCATCCTGGGTTAACTTTCGTTAACTTCCAGGCTCATTATTCTGGACTCTGTTACATCATGTAGATTGACACATTCTACAACATGTAGAAATTGATTGTGACTGATTCGCTAGAACTGTTTACATCGGTGTGTTTAAACCATGAGATTCTGGGTTTGCTAAGCTGATCCAGCTTGATCAAAGTGGGAACTTCTTTTCTACCTGGTCCTGCAAAGGTGATTCCCTTTATCGCTGATAAACGACGAAATACTGAAAATTCGGCCATTGGTAGGTGTAGGTGTTTATGCTTCATCCTGCGTTGATCGATGACATTTCCGAGCAATTAATCATATTTCAATATTCATTTTCACTTCCAATGAGGCGAACTACATTGGTAAATGTAGTGGCTATGGTTATCCGTGTCTGGATATTATACAAGAAATCGAAGTCCATCCTTTGTGTCCTCTTGGTGTTGTACGCCATCGAAATTATCCTATTTCTAGTCAATTCTGTCATGCTCAGCACCGAGTCCATGGGTATGTGAAACATTATGCTTGCCACATCACAGAACATCCACCATTCTGTCAATCACATAGCGCCGGTCATCACTCAAGTTGAAGTGCTTGAATTTTCGTTTTGTGCGTTGCAAGTCGATTCCCCGTTGGCAGTTTGGACTACCATTACTATAGAGATTGTCCAGATCCTGCTCAGCAGATTGATGTGTCTGCTGCTTGCCACTAGATTTGTCAGGCAGTCGCTCCAAATGTACAAAGCGACAAAGCGATTTCAACCAGGCTATTACATGAACCTTCTCGTGAGGGAAGGCATGTTTTACTTTCTTGCGTATGTGCACGTTTTATCCTTCAATATTCTCTATTACGCTGCTTGCTGATGGTGAACTACCACGGGTAGAATCCTGTTATACGCACTCATGTTTCTGCAAGCTTACATACCAAATACCCCACCATCCGAACCCGTGTGGTGGAACATACTGAGTGCGATACTGCAATCTGTACCTGCACTCGTACTGGCCCCCCGATTCATCTTGACTTTGCGGGAACTTTATTTGCGTGTTCCAGAGGGCAGTCGTACAAGAGACACCGACATAACGTTCACTTTTTCATCAACAGATAGTAATCGTGATGAAGGGGGCACATTCCTGTTCGAGGACACCAGGCAGGAGGAAGGATTGGAATAGGGTGAAGAAATTCAGATGGTGGAGAGGGAAGTACGCGTCACTGGATCTAATGGTGTGTGATGGAGGAAACTGTCAGGTTAGGTGTTCACATCCCTGGTGTAATTACATCGTTCTTCTTGGTGCCATTCGGTGTAAGCAATATATGTGTAGAATACTATGAATCATACTCCAAAGCGGACAGCAACTAGTATTAATTCGTGATCTTCCTGACCTTCAAGCGTGGTAGGGTAATATAAAAAGTATGTCACATCTTCGCGCATGCCGGCCACGCTGACCTAGGGGAAGACATGGTTGCACATCCACAATTTGATGGTGATGGGAAGACTAGAACACGTGATAGTACTTCACACGTTCTCTTTGAATTGATCGACTTTGCAAGGCTTGAACGGAGACCGTACCTTCTTCACACGCAGCTAGTAAACGAATGGCTTCGCCGGCACTGCAGCACATGATCTTGTCAACCCAACAAAAGAGGGCATGCCCCGGGTTCTGGATGTCGAGGAATTGTTTCGTAATGTATTAGTCGTGTTCTACGGTATGCATGACCGATTAACAAGTACTGCAGTAGGCAGCAAGAAAATGAGAGCCATCGAGTTCGATGCGCCAACGTTGCCTTGCATTCTACACGACCGGCAAAAATCTTTGGCCTGTTTCATCCCGCAGTAAATCACGACCGCACAACTAGTGGAGGTCGCCTTCGACATTGCACGCGTCTCCCACTACATTGATCGCACCTCTCAACCCCGCCAAATTGATATACCCTCCCCTACAGATCCAAATCCAGGGTGTCGTCGAAGAGCAATGACGGCGTCAGATGCCTCTACCGAGTTTCTCACATATCTGCAACCTCGATCAGCCAAAGAAGTGCGGTAACACAAACACCCCTGAACATGTCTCGGAGGAGCAATACGACACCTGGAAGGAGCACCGGAAGGCGATTCCCCCGTGGGCATACTTCAGAGGCGAATGGGGTGTAGAATGCCTGTGCCGTATGACGGACTCCATTAATGATATTATTGATTCGTGATAGCTATGCTCGCAGTTTCAAGGTTTATTGGTGAAAGAAGATTGTACCCTGTGCAGAAATGGGCGTTGTAAAAAAAGCTGTTTGTGCTGGCGCTCCATAGAATCCTAACAATTTTCACAAAATGGGAAGCTGTTACCACATATCGCCGCAGTGTTCCCACCGGCTCGATTATCGTTATCGATATCAAGGTTGCAATCAAGTGATATTTCCATGAGGTAAGCTAAAAACGACCGCATGCACGCACTCATCGACAGGCGTCTAGTTCTTGTACCCAATCTTTTCTATACTCTGCAAGGCTTTGACAGATATATTCCGGTTATTCGCGGTCATATATCGACTATTCTAGGGATTATTGCGTGTTAGAGACGTCATTTATATATAGGTATGTCATTCACCCATGACTTCGTTTTGTTGGCACCTCGTGGCCGGTGCTAGCACTCCATTTGAACTTTTCGGGGTGGTCTATATTGATACTACCACAGTATGTCCACTCCTATCTTAAATAATTTCCTGGTTCCGACTCACATGACGCGTTTTGCAGAATTTAAGTGGGGTGAAAATGTCGTCCGAAATGTGTTAACCTAGTATTTAATTTCAAGTTTAGTCAGGTTAACACATTTCGGACCACATTTTCACTCGACTTAAACTCTGCAAAACGCGTCGTGTCAATAACTATAAAAGCTGTTCATTTGTCAAATTCCATCTTGTCTTTCTTTGCATTTCAGTATCTCAGCTTTCTTTACACAATCTCGAGTCATGGCTTCCGTCTTGCAGCAGGCAGTCACAAACATCCAGCTGTCCAACTACACGACTCGTATGCTTGTTGGGCCTTAGACATTGCATCATACGTCTCACTGTCCTTCCTAGTTGCGATCCTCACTGCCGTCGGATATGATTATGGTACGTAATGCATGTCTACATGCCCCTCCCCAAATTTAATGGATCTTTACCCCATTCTCAGTGCTTAAATTTTCAGATGAGGTAAGTGTCACATTCATTGACATAATACATCGTAATTTTTCTGGTTGACGATCTTTGCAGATGGAATACATCTGGGTGAGTGGTCACTTTCCCCAAGTAACCATATATTCTGATATTGCTACAGCACAAACCATGGACAAGGTGGTCTACACTCTATATTCTGGTGTGTACCTCGCTTTCCCCATGATACCATGCTGGGCGAACAGTTGATTGATCTCTAGGCTCGTTATTCCGGGCTGTGTCTTATTACGTGTGTCTAGATCTGCTACGGCACATATCAGCTGATCCTGACCAGTTCACCAGATTTGCTTCTATCTGTGTGTGGACCACTTGAAATTATGGCTTGGTGAACTGATTCAGCTCGATTAAAGCATCCAGCTCTTTCCTCCCTGTCCCTACAAAGGTGATTGTGTATCCTACATGATCGTGGTAAATACTGAAAAATTCTAACTTAGGCGTATGTATCCATACTTTGTTTTCTTCTGATCGGTGCCATTTATAGGCGACTGGTTATATTTCAATAGTTGTGAGAACACCTATCCAATGTTCGGACATCCACTAAAGGTCATTTTTAAGGCGAAATTCTCAATATCTTTGTAAGATGGGCTCTCTTCATTTTTATCAGTGCTGCAGATAGTAAGATTTCACTTTCACTTCCTGAAAGATGAATCACACCGGCAAATGCAGTGGCGATGATCCTCCGTGTGTGGATATTATACAAGAAATCAATATTCATCCTTCGCACCCTCTTGATATTCTATGCCATCAAAGTCATCCTATCTCTAGTCGATAATATCGTGCTGAGCACCAATTACCTAGGTATGTGAAATCTAGGTTGATATTATGCACATTACATAATGGAATGTCCTCCTCCCGATCATATAGGGTCAATCATCACCCAAGTTGAGGTGCTTAATTTTTCGATTTGTGTTGCGCAACATTCTTCCGCACTGGCAACGTGGATCACATTCGCGGTTGACTGTGTCCAGATGATTCTCGGTGGATTGATGTGTCTGCTGGTAGCTATTGGATTTATCAAGCAGTCACTTCAAATGTACCGAGCAACAAAGCGATTCGAACCGGGCCAATACATGACCCTTCTCACAAGGGAAGGCATGTTTTACTTTCTCGCGTATGTCCACATCCACATCTCATCTTTTATATTTTTTACCATGCCAATAAGCTAATGATCACTATGGATAGAATCCTGTCATTTGGAATCATAAATCTGATGGCTTATGCATCAAGCATCCCACAGGACGAATTATGGTGGTGGGACATACTGGATCCAGTACTGCAAAATGTACCTGTAATCGCACTCACCCCTCGACTTATCTTGACTGTACGGAAACTGCATACCCTCATTCCGAGCAGAGGCAAATTCGACACTAGTACACCATTCCCGTTCTCGTCAATGGATAGTGGTCGTGATGAAGGGGGCACGTTCCTGTTCCAGTCCACTGAGCAGAACGAGGGGCTAGAACGGGGCGAGGAAATAGAAGTGGTGGAGAGAGACGTACCCATTGCCAGTCCTGCTAGTCATGTGTGATGGGGGCGACTGCGTCAGGCCAGGCTTTATTTCCCAAGCGTCCTCGCTGCGTCCTGTTGTTGTATTTCGTGACGTTGTGTACAGTAAAAAATGTCCGTGCATACTATGTGATATTATGAATGATGACTCCGCTGACAGGGTAAGTGCTATAATAACCTATGGTGAGGTTTATGTGCGGCAGGCCTGCGGGTAATTTTTTCGCCCCTGCCGCCATGGTGTACTGCAGGAGAACAAGTTGAGGGTGTTGTAACGAGTCTCGTTGCACTTCTTGTGACTCGACGGCCACGACAAGAAGATGAGAACACAGGACAGCAACATGCAGATTCTGTTCGCTGATCCACTTGCATGGCTTGTGCAGATGCCGTCTTTGAGCGAAGGTAGTAGCTGGCGAAAACGGATTGATTATCGCAAACCAATGAATGAATGGATAATACAAGGCTACATGGTCGTCGAGCGATAGGTTATGCTATACCTTGTTTCTCTCGCTCACCTCGGGTTTACATACCGCATCAATAGCGCGTGATCTCCAACCTATTTCGCAGTGCGGCGCTCAAGCCTCTGCTCATGTATCACATTCTCAGACGATGGAAAGCCTAGCATATTCGGCAACTTGCGCAATCGTGTGGTGTCAATGGAGCCGGGATTGAAGAGTTGATGTAGATGGACCCGAAGATTTGGGCTTTTGGCAGCATTCAGATTACATAATCCTGCCAACCCATCCTAGACTGAGATATTTTTCTGGTACGGGGCCGCAATGACAGAATCACCCAGTCCGAATCACTCATTGGCAGGCTCGACATCAAACGTTTAGGACCTGACCCCATTAATACTCGACCAAATCACAAAAAGATAGTCGTCGAGGGTCACGCCATCTTTTGGAGGATATTGTTGCCCACAGATGCTCATTGGTCAGTTCACCGGAATTACTACCCTACGTGTGTTCAAAATTTTAATTCGGAGACTATTGAACTGACCCGACATTATCAAAGTGGGAAGTTCTTGCTGGCAACCACAACGACCTTTTATGTGCGTGTCAACATTTTGGATCAAATACTATCCCGTTCGACGATGCAGGGGGTGGAGATTCAATGAAGACAAGGAGACGAGAGAACACGCTCGAATTGCTGCCTGCAACTGAGCCTTAACCGACAGGTTCTCTTGACACCGTTTCTCTGCCGTGACTGTATTGCATGGTCCAAGCCTGGAGAGCGTGTCTTCCCTCCAAGGGCGATTCAGAATCAGTGCATGGGCCAGTGACGCAATCAGAGGTTGTCTTCTCACTGTATCTCTTACCTGCAGCTAGCTTTTACCGAGTCCAGCAAATGATTTTTCCATGGTGCATGAATGCCTCTCGTCACCAAATTGGATTACAGCTTCGCTGTAGCATAGAACCTCACCCTCTGGCTGTGATTTGTAGGTGCTTCGAGCTCAGTTCTTCGTTTGGGCCTTGCTGTATACCAGATCTAGAAACATGAGACTGGGTACAAGGCTCCTGCATTACAGGATAAGTTGTACATCTAACAGTAATTGTCACGATTCTCCCAATGCCATCCTGCCAATATACCCCATGTCAAATTCTGCCAAACAGGAGCATATAGGATCCTTTGAGAAAGCATCTTCTCGGAGAGGAGCTTGTCAACATCCAGTTCTATCCCTTCTCTGCGAGATAGATCTCCATCGTTGGGTCGAGTCTTCAAACCTCGCGTCCTTTGTGCAAACAACGTTATTTTATCCAAGAACTCGAAATACTTCTTGAACCGTGCGTACTGTTTTCACATGATGACGATCTTTCCGTTCATTCCTTCCAGTGTTAAGAAAAAACGAATCTTCCGAACTTTTATTGATCGACCTTACTGACGACAATGATGTATGCTCGGATTGATGATTATGGTGGAAGTGACAGCGACATTGGTGAGTGAATAACCTAGCGGCAAACATTGAGACAGCCAGGGTGTCTGCGGTGTCGAATGCTACCAGAATCCTTCAAGATGTTGGCTCCCTCGAATCGTTACCAGATGCTGGATCCATCTCTGCCGCAAAGCGTTCCACGAAGAGGGTCATCGGTGTGCATGGGGCGACACATGCTATCTAGATAAGATGATTGGCACAGCATGGAACTATTCAACCAGTTCGGCGTAGAAATGACACAAAGAAACTGCTGCTAGACTCATATATTTAGCAATGTTGGTGTCCTCTTTGTATATTGGTGATCCCACAGACAACATCTGGATCATGCGGGCTTGAACACCCCGAGCCTGTCGCACACAAGGTGATCCGATTTTACGTTCATGAACGGAAGCTATACCTCAATGCCACGCCTGGAAACCACATAAGGTCCGCCGATATCTAGATTTGTGCAAGACCGCTCCAGAGTCGCTGGACATATACAGTCACATCAATCCGCCTTGGAAAAAAAATACCGGAGACTGCTTTGGTAGGTGTATTGTTTGCCCATGGGCATTTATCGGCCACCTCTTACTGTCCGGCCAGTGCGTGCAATAAGGCCCCATCACATCCCTGATACGCTCTATATTCAGTGACATCGCAGCATGGTCACGCTATCTAAATTGCTTGCCGGTGTTTGCTATATATACACTCCCTCCGAGAAGGGTCCGTCTGCGAAACATCACCTTGTTTTTTCCAGCCTCTCAAACTTCAACGTAATTTGCCTACTGAATTTATGGCTTCCAGTTTGCTGCTAGCTGCTGAAGGCATTCAGTTGAACGATTACGTGACTTGTATGCTCATTAACCTTGATTTTTCCTCGCAATGACCTTACCTTTTTTCTTAGTTTTCTTCCTCACGGCTGTTTGATATGATTACAGTGAGTAATACATGTCTGGTATTCACCTGCATTGGATGAATATCAACCTTGACAGTTCTTACATTCACAAGAGAGGTATTGATCACGTTCACTTGGATGATATGCAGGTACTTCACTGACTAACAATCTTTTAGGTCGAGTACATATGGGTCAATAGTCATTTTGCACGTCCCGGAAGTCATATATACTGATATGGCTGCAGAGTAAACCCTGGACACGGGTATCTACCTTGTTTGTTCTGGTGTGTATCCTGGCCATCTTCGCGATGTCCTGCTGGGCCAACTGTCGCTTATCTCCAGGTTCGCTATTTCAGGTTGTGTTCTGCCGTGTATGTCTACATACCCTACTCACATTAATTGATTCTGATC
Source organism: Hemileccinum rubropunctum (assembly GCA_038089535.1). Taxonomy (NCBI): domain Eukaryota; kingdom Fungi; phylum Basidiomycota; class Agaricomycetes; order Boletales; family Boletaceae; genus Hemileccinum; species Hemileccinum rubropunctum. The sequence continues at coordinate 8,458 of JBBPLC010000593.1, forward strand.
AGTTGCTAGGATTTATGCCATTTGTATGTTCAAACCTTGATATTTCCGAGTTTTGGGAACTGATATGGTGTGAAAGTGGGGAGCTCATTCCTACCTGGGCCCCTCAAGGTGATTTCGAGTTATACCATTATCGACCGATGGAAAACTGAATATTTCTCTACTAATAGGTGTATGTGTTCATGCTTCATCTTGCGTTGCTCGATGACCTTTCCAACAAAATGATCACATTCTAACAGTTGTGAGTACAATTGTGCAATGTTTCCAATATCCACTTCGCTGAAGGACGGATTTAAGGTGAGGCTCTCAATTATTTTTCCTGTTGATCTACGGCCATTTTTATTTGTGCAGCAGATTGTGAGTTTTCATGTTCACTTTCAGTGAGATGAACTACATTAGCAGATGCAGTGGCGATGATCCTCCGTGTCTGGGCATTATACAATCGATCCAGATTCATCCTTGGCACTCTCTTCACATTCTACGCCATTGAAATCATGGTATTTCTAGTCAATTGTGTTCTGCTCGATGCTGTGAAGTCTATCTGTATGTGAAACAAATTTTTATGTCATGTACACCACATCGTAACGGGAGCCGATCATATAGCACCTGTCATCGTTCAAGTCAAAATACTTGATTTTTTATTGTGTGGGGTGGAAGTTGATTCCCCGCTGGCGGTTCGGCTCGACATTGGTGTGGACATTGTCCAGATTGCTCTCGGCACATTGATGTGTCTTCTCCTTGCTATTCGCTTCGTCAGGGAGTCACTTCAAATGTACAAAGCGACACGCCAATTTCAACCGGGCCGTTATATGAGCCTTTTTACAAGGGAAGGGATCATCTACTTTCTTGCGTATGTGCCCACGTTTCCCTTGCTTCCATTTCGCTAATGGTGAATGACTATCATGAATAGCATCCTGTCGTTCGCACTGCTTAATCTGGTGGGTTACATAGGAAACGTCACAGGGAGCGACTTGTGGTGGGAAGTATTAAGTGTGATAGGGCAATTCGTACCTGCATTCACGCTCACCCCCCGCTTCATATTGAACTTGCGGGAACTCTATTCACGCGATGCTCGAGGCAGACACGGTGGAAGCGAGATCGATACTGCATTTGGTTTGACATTCGCTTCGGGCGATGGCAGTGCAGCGAGTGCGATGGTGTTTGCAGATTCTGAGCAGAACGTGCAGGAAGAGCAGGGCGAGGAAATGGAAATGGAAAAGAGGGTGACTCACGGTGCTGGTACTAGTGGTGTATAATGGAGGCCGCGATTGTGTCTGATCAAGTCTTTGTCTCAAACGTAATCGTTGCTTTGCGGTCCTTCTATGATGTGATGATGTCATTCAATGTAAGCAAAGTCCGTATGAAATAAGTTCCAGTCTCGATACAAGCGATGTAGCATCAATCTGCCAAGAGATACAGTAAACCACACGCGTAGTCCATCGCAGATGTCCTTTTCATTCCGTAGAACATCAATATCCTTGCCCGCCCATCTGGAGACTGGGGGCATGTCCGAACTGGTCGGGTTGACCGACGTGTACATCCTCCGATAGTACGCCCGTGCAGCTGCTCCCTTCTGGAGTGTCATCCAGGTGTTGTGTTCCTCCACACTTTGACAAAGGTGTCGAAAATGTTGGAGGGGGCGTGAACCCGTATGGCAATGCTCCAAACGGTGTGTGGAGTGGTAGTGGTGGGATGGTGACTAGTTATGAGAGCACTCGGCGAGATGTTACCCACAGGGTGGTGCTGAATGTGACTCTTTAGCACAAAGAGGGTGGTGCGATTTGGTGGAAGCGCGGGTCGGGGAGGCCCAGTGTGTGGGACTCAGCAGCAAGCTCATCATTTTTCATGCCCTCGAGTAGTAATTGTACAACCCCTTTTCTGAAAACAATGTTCACCCTCAGGCATCGGGGCCTGTGGTGCCACCTCCTGCTTCTCTACCTTGCCCTTGTTGTGCATGGGTCCGAACCAGTAGCCGTCTGGGAGTGAGCTTGCTTTGCCTTGATGTCCTAGATGCACATTTTCCCAAGCGGGAGCGCGCACCAGCAGCTGCAGAGATGAAAGCAGGCGCTGTCGCGTGTTCTGATCTTCTCGTCCTCTAAGTAAGTGCCAGTGTAACTGTTGAATTCCAGGCCGAAACCTGACTCATCTGCTCTGGTGGCCACATGCAGAATTATTGTTTATCTCGCTTCTATTTTGCCCTGCATTCATTCGCGCTCTGGGCTGGCATGTTAAAGAAAATGGTCATGAACGAGCAATGAGATGAGAGTCAGCATCGGCGTGGGAACATTGTGTGTATGCTCCGAGTCGATACAGGGTTACCTTCTTAACGGACTCGATGACTTGATCGCTTCAATGGAATTACATGTATATGCACCTTGTGTAGGAGAGAACTTATACTTCAGCTGAAGTTCGACCTTTTCAGCTCGAAGAAGTACATCCTCGCAGCACTGTTCTCGCTCATGCTTGCCCAAGTCAGTGGTTGAACGGTGCAAGTCTTACATTGTGGCGCCTGGTAAGATCATGTATTGATCTATTGCTAAGGATTCTCTGAATCTGATTCATAGCGACTGCATGTAGTACTGACACAAGATGCCGGGTGCTTCTGCTCGTCAAGTTAAGTCTTCAAACCTCGCATCCTTTGCACAAACAATGTTGTGAGAACGACTTTTGCAAGGTGATGATCGTTACATTCATCGGCCCCTAGCGTTAACATAAATCCTGGGCCGTCCGATCCTTTGTTGATTGATCCCATCTATGACAACAGTATCTCAACCAATGTTCGAATATAAATATTGCTATGGAAGTGACAATTCCAAGACAGCCAAGGATCGGTCAGAAATGTTATCAAACTCTGCAAGATGAGTTCTGAAACTCGACCCAAGGACGATGACGAATGAATAGCACTATCATTTACCACTGAAACCACCGGGACCAGCGGGCAATGTGACAGAAAAGGTGTCATCACGGCCAATTTGGAGTAGCAGATTTACGTCCCCCACCATTGATGCGGGAGAATACAAAGAACAACGATGAGATGGGAACCATTTCTTTCTTTTGGCTGTCAGACTGCCTAAAGGCGTTGGTGAGTCTTTCTCGTGGGACGTACTCTACAGTCCAAAACGGATGTCCAAACACAGTGCTAAACCTAACAGGTAATTCGGGCCCCAACGGATGACAGGATGTCGGGCAATTCTGTAACGGAGTGGCATTGCTTATCGTGGCCAATAGGAGCCCTCTTCCTGTGATGAACGGCCTCTCACAATGGCTTCTCGAAGTTTCACTGGAAGAGCTATGTATAGTCGCCAATTTCCGTGCAAGTATTCATTTAATGCAATAGAGCTGCCGTTGTTCTCGGGTCTGGCAGTGAGCGCTTGCGTATCCATGTCATTACCTTTCAGTCGAAGCTTCTACAGATGTACAAGACCATTCCACCATCATTCACGACGATATCGACTGTGCCGGAGATGACAGCATGCTGGGAACTCTATCGGCATGCATGTCATCCATCCGCGTTTGTTGCGATGCCTTCGCAGTTTCCACCTTACTGACGCCTGCTAGAGGCCGATGTAATCCCCCATCAAATTCTTGGTGTTGCCCACATTCATATCACCACAGGATGACAATCGCTGTCTTAAATGATTTCATGTCAATAGTTTCTCTAAGACCTGTTTATCTCTGTAACACCACCTTGTTCTTCTTCTCTACGACTTCAGCATTTCAGCATACTTTGTATCTTAACTTCATGGCTTCCGCTCTGCAGCAGGAGATCACAGCCATTCAGCAGAATGACTATACGGCTCGTATGCTTGTTTCCCCTTTTGCCTTTCGTCAGTGAATCTCACCATCCCTCCTAGTTGTGATTATTATTGCTGTCGGATATGATTACAGTAAATCATACGTCCCCATATGTGTTTCGTTATGTCTGATGAACCTGAACATCATCAGTACTTACATTCTCGAACGAGGTATGCCTGCGTTTATTGGCATGGCGCCTAGCTGATGATATTTGTAGATGGAATACATCTGGGTAAGTGGTTACTTTTCGCTAGAACTATATATCTGATATGACTGTAGAATAAGCCCTGGACATGGGTATCCACATTGTATGTTCTGGTGTGTATTCTCGTCGCCTCCGTGATGCCATGCATCGTCAGCTAATGTTAACCTCAAGACTCGTTATGTCGGGTTGTGTTTCATCATGTATGTTCATGTGTACTACAACATGCACTGCAATTGATCGTGGCCGACTCGCCAGATTTTGTTCGCTCTGTGCGTTTGAACATTAAAATTCTGAGGTCGTTGAACTGATCCAGCTCAAACGAAGTGGGGACTTCTTTTCTGCCTGGTCCTGCACCGGTAATTTCTGACACTCCGAATAATCGATGTAAATACTGAAATATTCTAATTGCTTGTAGGTGTACGTGTCCATACATCGTCTTCTGCTAATCAGTGTCATATTTAACTGACGGATCGTGTTTTGATAGTTGTGAGCACATTTATTTAATTTTTCCATTATCCGCTTTACTGAAGGTTCATTGTTCAGGCAAGATTCTTGATATCATTTTAAGATGGGCTCTTCTCGTCTTTGTTAGTGCCGCAGATTGTAAGGTTTTATGTTTACTTCCAGTGAGATGAATCACATTTGTGCCTACAGTAGTGATGATCCTCCATGTCTGGGTGCTGTTCAACCGATCAAAGTTGATTCTTGGTGCCCTCTTGGTCTTCTATGCCATCGAGGTCATCCTATTTTTAGTCAGTTGTGTCATGCTCGCAGCCATGCAGTCCCTGTGTATGTGAAACACTGCTTCATATCATGCTCGCTCCATAACAGAATATCCCTTATTCTCCTAATCATATAGTGCTGGTCACCCAAGTCGAAGTGCTTGATATTTCGTTGTGCATGATCCAAGTCGGTTCCATACTGGCCGGTTGGGAAGCAATCGTTGTGGACATTGTCCAGATCGCTCTCGGTGCATTGATGTGTCTGCTGGTTGTTATCCAATTCATCAGGCAGTCACTTCAAATGTACAAAGCAACTAAGCAATTCCAACTGGGCCGTTACGTGAACCTTCTCACGAGGGAAGGTCTGTTCTACTTTCTTGCGTATGTCCATGTCTTGTCTTTCATTGCTTCTGCCGTACCACTAGGCTAATGGTGAATTGTTACGGATAGAACCCTATCATATGCGCTCATGGATCTACTGGGTTATTTGCAAAGCACCTCACTGGCTGAATTGAAGTGGGCAGTGCTATTTGGGACGATGCAATTTTTACCCACGTTTACACTCACCCCCCGGCTCATCTTGAGTTGGCGGGAACTTTATGCACGCGATCTTCGAGGTAGAAGTGGAGACGAGATTGACACGGCGTTCGGTTTGATATCAGCTTCTAGCCATGGTGCTTCTGCGGATGTGGTCATTTTTGCGAACGGAGAAGGGCAGGACGAGACGTTAGAGCACAGCGACGAGATAGAGATGAGCGAGACGGAGATTCGAAATTCTGTCACTGGCAGTGTCCTGGGTGTGTGAAGGAAGCAACTCTGTCAGTCTGTGTTATGCCTGGTTCATGTATTCGAAACGTAATCGCTGCGTTCTGTCCGTGGCAATGATCTTATCTATTGTACGCTGAGTCCATGTGGACCATGTCATGTACTTGTAAGAACCGCCCAATGATAGGTCATGGAAACCAAACCTTCAAGTTTGCAGCTGTGCGGCAAGTGGAAATTACTTTTCACAATCAACAACCAAATACAACAACTTCTAATTATCCTGATGCGACTTAAAAATAGTTATGTGGGGCGCCAGAATAAAGTTTGAGCGCATATAGTAACGCCCGTTCTGTGAAGGTCCGACGGCGTAACTCATTCATTACCTGCTGCAGAGCTGCCACTGGCATAATCCACGCGTTTAGCTCTTGTCTTATGTTACTTATCTTCTGCTCTTTGAGGCTTTGATATTCTAGACATCCACAGTCATATCAACTATCCTTGGGATAACTGCGTACTGGAGACAACTCATCTATCGGTATGTTATTCACCCAGGTCCGTTGCGTTTTTCATCGCCGAACATGATAAAGCTTCCGCCCCATGGCCGATATACGTAATGGCCTATCAAATTCTTCGGATGGCCGATAACTACCGCTATCTTATATATTGTCCTGATACAAGAAATTCTGTCTTGCGGTCCTTTCCGAGCTTCAGTGTGTCACTGTACTTTGTAGTGTCTCGAGTACATGGCTTCCGCCCTGCAGAATATATGGTTGGCCGAGGGGAAGCAACCACTTACCCAGATGTACTCGATCTATAAACGTGGTAAGCCAGGCGAATTCCTATGTATGATGAGGATGGTTGTGGGGCCTACTTCGTCTGGGAATGTAAGCACTGAGGATGAAGTGAAGATTTGTTAAGCGTGAGGAATGGCATGTAAACATGCATGACATACCGTAATCATATACAATAGCAGTGGGGATCACGACTGGAAAGGACAGTGAGACCAACCGAAACAAATGCTAAAAGTCAACAAGCATACGATTTGCATAGTTGACCAACTGAATGCTTGTAACTTCCTGCTGATATGGCTGCAGAGCAAGCCATGGACACGGATGTCTACATCGTACGTTCTGGTATGTATCTTCAGCATCTCCATAATGCCATGCTAAGCCAACTGATGTACCACTCACAGGCTCGTTATTCCGGGCTGTGTTGTATCATGTAAGTCTGCATGTACTACACACATCAATTGATACAGATCAGTTTGGTAGATCTTTTATACTCCATACGTTTCAAACAAGGTCGAAAGTCCGAGTGTGGTGAATTGATCCACATCAGGAAAAAGCAAAATTCGACATAGTACTTTGTAGCATGTATAGTAACTGTAGACTCCATAGACTTCCCCCCATTTTATTGCACTCTGTAGCGGCTTCAACTCAAAAAAGATTTGATGTAGCAAACTGTAGCACACAGTGGTATTGTCTACAGACACTATATAGCATCTTATAGCAGCCGGGTATACTATGCGTCTATCAGCAGCAACAAAGCTTGCCCGCCACACCATCACACCCCATCAATTTCCTCCCCTTCCCCTTCCATCTCAGCACCCGAGTCAGCCAACCAATCAAGATGATCCGGAACT
>JBBPLC010000594.1:0-15570 GCA_038089535.1 Hemileccinum rubropunctum
AGAACGTAAGGCGTTGGAGGAGAAGATAGCGCGTGTAGAGGCCGATCGGGAGAAATTAGAGAGAACGCTCGATGAAGAACGGAAAATCCAAGAGAGCAGACGACAAGAAGAAGCGGCGCAGTTGACACGATTGATGGATCACTTGATGGAGGAACGCCGCGATACGCAGGCGCGGATGGACAAAGCTCAAGGGTTCGAGTTGCAATTCAGGAAAGAGACTGCTGAGAGGCAGCTCGAGTTACAACGGCAACTCGCTGAAGCCAATAAACGGATGATGGATCTCGCAAACCGCGACCCTATTTGTTGTGTGATATGTTAATTGACGGTTAATTGGTAGTTTGACATGCTGCTGTAGCTAACTGGGCCTATGGGTTAGTAGAGGTACTCGAGTCACTATGTGGTCGGTTGTTCTCTTGTCTACTTTAAATAAAATTCTTTTTCTGTTCCTCTGTCGAACCCATAGTACAATCGACAACCATTTTGTTTTCCGCTGGTATGCGGGATGGTATTGCAAGGGTACAGAACTTCAGCACGGCAGAAGGACAAATTAATCAGCACTTACCCGTGAATCTGGAGTACCGGACTGTCCTCCAGCGCCTTACAGCGGCGATGACTCTTGGACATTCTCGGAACTAGATGCATGTGTCGACCTGTGGTTGTGAATGCTCATGTGCCACATACCCTTCGACAGAAAAGATACCAATAGCTGGATTACGGCTTCATTCGTGGCGCCGTGGAGTGGACCACTGTGTAACATGCGTTTAAGGGGAACGGCCTTACTGGACAACAATACAAAACACGGCCCGCTGCAATCGCACTATAGGGATCGGAGAGGGATGATCCGATTTGAAGCACAGGAGTACTAGAAGCATTCATTTCGTGATCGCCATGGAAGTATGGAGAGGATGTCCAAGGCGCAGACAAGGATAAAATGGGGTCTGTGTGAGGTCCTGCTCCCCGTCAATGTTGTCGAAAAAACGTCGCTGTGTGGGCCGTAAGAGTTGTTCGAGGTACAAGGATGGACATGGCAATGACTCTCACCATACTGCCAGCGTACTACATACGACTTTATGTAGTCCATCCTGGTCGTAATTTCATCCATCAAGTCGGTGCGAGTCATAAGCTACATCCATTTGGAAATGAAAGCAGGCGAAAACACTGGCAAGAGCGCGCGTCGGTGAATGTGTTAAGTTTCTCGCTTTCTCGCTCAACGATCGAAAGTGACCAAACATACGACTTGGCTTTGTGATTTACATACTGGGCCATCTCCACGAAGGGGTGGAACATTGAAAGGCTCCTTCCGAGTCGTGACCAGTGACCACGCGCATCATTGACTCGGACAAAATGTTTCCCACACCGTGACGGGTCAGCAGCGATCAATGCAAGTTTGACTCGTCACCGCAAGGCATCCGCCTAGCACCATGCTATATCGAACCCCAAAACGTTGCCAGTGCCTTCTCAGGGGCAGTGATGATGCTACTGGCACAGGTAGCTGCCGCAACCCGCATTCAACCTGATCTATCTTTCTCAACCAATTCGCCGATGGCCGTGCCTGGAACGAGGTTCATTTGTAAAATAAAGGGTCTTCAGGTGTTTGAAATGCGACCCGGGCACGCTGACGACAGACGCTCTACTCAGCGTCACGTTCAAGTTCGCAAGCTTCCTTACAATTCCCTTCTGAAATAAAAGTGTGGCTGCCCATTCAGTGGCCAGACAAAAACCTCTTAGCTCTCTCTACCCATGGCGAATTCAACTATCCGAGTAGCGTATGTGTATCGCTCGATGTACTAACTTGCCCCCTGAGCTAATGAGACCACAGGGTCATGGGCGCGACCGGCACTGGTATGTTTGCCTTGACGACAATTCGCGTGGGACTCCAGCTCATGCTGCCTCCTCCTCATTCGTGTTCTAGGAAAGTCAACGGTGAGTGCTTTCCAAGTCTACCCAACGCAAACTTATGCTCGTCGCATGCAGTTCGTCAAGCTTCTTACCAACGACGACAAAATTTGCATCGGTCATGGTCAAGAGTCCGAAACGTTTGATGTTCAGACCTCTACCTACACTGACCACTTAACTCGTCGTTCTGTAATGCTTATCGACACGCCTGGCTTTGATGACTCTAGGGATGGTGTTACTGATACCGATATTCTCGAGAAGATTGTGCAGTTCCTGGAACCAATCAGTGGGTTAGTGTGCCTTCTGAGTTTCTCCTGTCGATATTCTTATTGCAATGAATCTGCAGTGAGAGGCAGAAGCTCAATGGAATCATTTACATGCACCGCATCTCGGATCCCCGAGTTGGCGGCGTTTCACGAAAGAACCTTCGGGTATTCCACTCTCTTTGCGGAGACGAGAACCTCAAAAACGTTCGGATCGTTACCACGAACTGGGACCGCGTCGGCGAGGCGGAAGGGAATCGTCGAGAGATCGACCTCAAGAATGGCGCTTTCAAGGCTCTCATCGACGCCGGAGCGCAGATGCGTCGCCACACAAACACCGTCCAGTCTGCACACCAGATCTTGTCAGAGCTCATTCCGCTTCAAGCGGTTATGATACAAGTCCAGATAGAGCTGCATGATGGCAAGAAACTGGCGGACACGGTAGCGGGTACGGTACTCGTCGCAGAGATGGCGGAGATGCAGAAGAGCCATGAAAGGAAGATGGTTGAACTGAAGAAGGAAGTGGAGGTCGCGACAAAGGTCAGCGATCAAGGTTTGAGAGCCAAGACAGAGCAGGAGCGTCGGGTTTTGGATGGGAGGATAGCGCGCGCAAATGCCGACCGCGCAAATTTGGAAAGGATGCTCGAGGAACGGCGCAGGGCGGAGAGGGTCAGAGAGGAAGAAAGACAGGCCAACATCATGCGAGTGAATGAGCAGTTGGCCCAGCAGCGCCGCGAGGCACAGGCTCAGAGAGACAAAGCTGATGCAGTCCAACGCCAGCTCAGGGAAAATGCTCTGCAAAAACAGCTCGAATTACAGCGACAAATTGCTGAAACCAATCGTCGCGCAGCTGAGCTCCAGGCTTCCCACCACTCTGACTCTGGTGGCTGCGTGATATCCTAGTCACGTTGTCGCTCACATGTGGAGAAGAGCAATTGGATTGTACCACCTTCCACAAGATCTAGTATGTTATCACTGTCTCTGTTCTCTCGCAAGCTCTTTCGTGTCAAGAACCCTTACACTTGAGTACTTCTAGTGTATGCATCATTCAACTTGAAGTTGACAACTTGGGCATATTCCGTAAATATGTACAATCACAATATATCTGTTTTCGTGCTCGGCCGAGTGCGCTTGATGGGGTCCCCCCAGTGAGGTCATGCTGGTACCTTGAAGCTGTTAGCCGACGAACATGAAAGCGCCGAGTAACCGGAATTGTAAGCAACACTGTCTATTTGGGTGTTTCTCTGCTCATCTGCCTCGTCAAAGTAATGAGTGCTGGGAAACCTGTCCCTAAGGGTCCAATAAAACGGTATTATAAACCGTACCCTCTGCCTTCAAGTTGCCTCTATCTGCTCCTGTTACAATGAGTTCAGGGCTCTTAGATGCAATGATTGACGAGGCAGAAGCGGCGGTCAAATCCGAGCAAAGTCGTTCTCAAGCATTCAAGGATGAACGAACTCTAGATGTGATCGGTGCGTTCCCTCCCACAAAATTTAGTGACTACATTGTTTATCATGTGCATCGAACTTGCAGAAAACAAGGTATCAGCCGTCGCTAGCAGTGAGCCGGTTTCGATGATGCAAAACGCCATGCCAGTGGCTTCTGCTGAGTTTTCAATCGTCAAGGACCAGGTAACCAATTTTGTCGAAAACAGCAAGATACTTGTGAGCGTGCTCGACGATATTGGAAAGGCACATCCATTTATTCAAGGCCAGTTTCGAGTCCTTCATTTAGCTGATAAAGTAGCCTCATGACCTTCAACACGCTTTATAGCCGCACTAGTAATATTCAAAGCGGCAATTCAACTAGAAATTACCCGTCGGCAGAATGATCAGAAGGTGCTCGCGTTAAACATGACGATGTGCGACATGATGTCTGTCCTGAGGCTGTAAGTTGCCTACTTTGGCCATCTCTCTGCACAACTGACAAAAGCGATGAATGCAACCGTCAGACTCAACAAAATCACAAATCCTAAGGACCTTAATGGACTTACGATTGAACAGCGGCTCCAAGGGCGAATGGTTCGGATTACTGACTCCATAAAAAGCTGTGCGAAACTGTGTGACAGCTATCAGAAACGCCATGTCACCGGTACGTACCCAAGTCCTCGCACCATGCATCCCGACTGAACTGTGCGCCGTCCTTAGTCAAGTTCTTCACCAGTGTGAAGTGGCGACAAAAGTTTACCGACATGGCGGAGGAATTCGTGGCCCACCAAAATTCTATTCAATCCGATCTGCAGTTGTACATCAGCGGCGAGATTACCAATACAAACGAGATGCTCGTGAAGCTGAACAAGAACGTGTCGAACATAATGAAGATGGTCTTCGATCGCATGCAGTCTCCCGAGGAGCGCGAGCTTGCCAACTTCGTACAGAACAAAGGCGGCGTATCCACCTCACCGGACGATAAACTATTACAAGAGGTCATAAAGAATTATCAGCAGCAACAGAAGGAAGACAAGATACCAACCAAGGGTGGCCCAGTGTCAGACAAGATGCCAGCCAAAGGAAGCCCAGTGTCGGAGTTCCCCGCCGATCTTGCCAGATTCAAGAAGGAGCTGAACAAAGAGGTTGGCGATATTTTGGAGGAAAACGGCGAGGTCTTCGAGCGAGCCTTTGGGGTGATCGAGAACAACCTCAAGGAAGTCAAAGGGGCTATAATTCACGAGGGAGATCGGGTTATTAAGACAGTCCTGGCTGGGGTAAATCGTGGTCCGCAGGAACGTATCAAGGACAAGGTAAGTACGGGCGCCCAACGAAATCTATGAGTACGCTGACAAAGAAATGTGCCGCAGGATCTCTATCATGTCTGGCAAGAGATGGTAAGCACACAAGCGCGCTACGCCGTTCATACCGATATTGATGGTCCTATGTGTTTATCCAGGGCTGGAGAGGCAGCGTAAAGGCGACGCATCTCGTCATGGCAATCAATGATCACTTCTCTGCAAAGTCGAACGTCGCAATCAACGAGATCCAGATGATCGCCAACGAAGCTAACCCAAGATCCCCAACCGAGAGCCTCAGAGATATTGCGTCTATAGTCCAACAGGCGATCCCTGCCACACCTGCTGAGGATTTGTGGTCGCTGCAGTATATCACCGTCCATCGTTCACAGCCTTTGATAGAAGCGATTGATGACGACGGGTCTTCATTCATCACCGTGAACGAAGTGAACAAATTCACTACTTCTCGCCCAGAAGGTTGGAGGTATGTCCCATGCGTAATGACCTAGACAAGAGCTGACAGGCTTCACTAGTCTACCGCGGTGGATCGCGTGCTGGACCATAGGCTTTGAAATGACTACTCAGTGGTACTACCGTCGCATACGCCGGCTCTTTTCCCTTCTCTCTGATGCGTCGAAGGATGTCCTACCGGCTAATCGAAAGGTTGTCAGTATGTTCATGGATTCTTGGTCTATCCACGCTACCGAATGCCTCCTTGCCGGCTGTCGGAACGTCAGTGACTGGGATGGTAGGGACTGGATTCATGACAGCCTTTTCCTCAAGTTTAAATCCTGGGTGATGGAGAACGAGAGGAGGATGAACAAGATTCTACGCAGCTTGGTCTACTTTATAGACCAGGATAACACCTTGAATACTGTGACCGGGGGCGGTCGGCCAGAAATAGTGAGCGTCACTGCGCTGGGGGCTACGTATCTCCAGCCTGTCGCTGACATGCCTCTCTTAGTATGTAATGCCTCTGCTCTATCTATTGATGCAGAGGAGTCACACGGTAATGAAACGAGCACACGATGTGGCTCTGCACCGTGAAGAGTTAAACATCCTTGATTACTCCATGTACGTCGTACATAGTGCTATTCGTGATCGTGTGGAAAAACTCCAAGGTAGGATTCTCATCTTCTTTGTTGTGTCTTGTCGGTAACTTGCAATGGCTGATTGTGATTGCAGACATCTATAAGCTCCAAAATATCAAGAAGGAGGAGAAATCGCAGACAGTCTTCTTTGGCTTGGTACATTTCCTCCTTCCGTCTGATGCTCGACGGCAGTTGACAGTAGCCGACTTTAGTATACTTATGTGTTTGAGGAACCCAAAAAGGGAGAGTTTTGGATGCAGGATCCCGATCAATATAATGCGATACCTGAAGAACCACCAATTGACTTGGATATCCCGGAGCCGGAGCTCTACTATCATGATAAACCGCAAACCGAGGAACTGGACTTGGGCGCGGGTTTGGCGAGAAATTCCGATCCGGAATCACCAGACGATAATGCCGACCAAGAAGAACCGGTGCCTATGACACAGGCAAACCAGTCACTCGTCGGAGCCTGGAGCGGCACCTACAGGTATGGGCTAGATGGGTCCACCGACGGCCTAGTCAACTTTTCTATAACCCAGCATACCTCTGACGACCGATTCCATTGCTCGGGCGTCGACACTTGGGGTCCTTTCACGGTCAATGGGCGTGTCAACGGTGACAATATAACCTTCTTGAAGGAGTATGCGAAACCTCAGAATGGGGAGAAGGTTTCTTGGCAGTACAAAGGGCTGTTGAACCAGGAACGAGACGAGATCTCTGGGAACTGGGGTCCACCGTTGTCTGGCGATGGTGAATTTCTTGTTTTGGGCAGAGATAGGGGTGATGCACAAACAGAGCCAGGAGTGTCGCAAGAAGTAACAAAGGAGCGGCAGGATGGCGAGAAGGTAGACGACACACCACCTACCATTGACATTGAACCAGGTACCCTGAAAGAAAAAGCAAACGGTGACATGACGGGAGAAGATTGTGTCCCAGACACAGGACCTCCTGAGGCCAACGTCTCCACAGACGCGACGGAAACATGGATGCCCTACGGCACCTTTGTCCTATACCGCCAACCTGTTATCCATGACACCCTTTATCGTCCCTCCGATGAAGAGTTCCAGAAGAATAAACCGCGCGCCCTTTGGAAGTTAGTGCGGAATGCAGCCAGGTACTGGTTCGGGGCGCGGCACCTTACTTGGGAAGGTATCCAGCAGAGGCGGGATAAGCGGCAAATGTACTTGGAGCTTTGGCGAAAAAAAAAGTTAAGGCGTGGCACATTTGCAGATCCAGCCGATAAATGCAAATGGGAAGAGTTGGTCTGCGCCGTGCATCCGGACGACCTTCACCTATGGTCCGATATTGCCCAATTTAAGGATCGTCGAGAGGCAGTCAACCCGTGAGTCAGATGAATGTGCTTCCGCTTAGCATTCACACCTCTCTTCAGGAATATATGCGATCGTTGTCAAACAGGGCTAGATCTACATTCGAGTCGAATCGTGTGTATCGAATGCTCGGAGGGCGAGTTTTTCGACACCATTGACCTATGCCCAAGTTGTCAAACACTGGCAGAGAGCGTTTACCGCCAGAAAGACAACAAGGACCACAAACCGTTCCATCCAGTGATTCAGCTTCGACGGAACGTATTGTGGAGTGAGGTCAACCCGATCATGTCGTATGCGAAGTCCCGTCTGAAGGACCTCTCAGACGAAGGAGTCAAGTATTGCACGTACTCAGACTCGGGCTGCAAGAACAAGAAACTCCCAGAGAGTCTATATTGGTACTGTACCAAATGTGAAGGTGCGTCCGAGTTCAATCGATGGACCTGTTTTGCTAACGTAGGTCCTGATTAGACGACACGTTTGTGTGCATCGATTGCAACAATCGTTTCGAAAAAGAAAAACCGTGGCTCTTACGACGGAAGGCAGCTCCAGAGCATGGTCACGATTGGCTGCATACGATGGTGCTCAAACCGCAAGCAGTGGTGGAAAGTGACTCTCCTGGCCTCTCCACCGATGAGCGACTCGCAAAACTGGAAGCCAAGCTTGACAAACAAGTGGAGCAGACCCGAGCTTTCGAGACGTCTGTCACTGGACGCCAGCACAAGTTGGAGGAACTGCTTGATAAACAAATGGGGCAGATCCGAGCCTTCGAGACGGCTGTCACTGGGCGCCAGCACAAGTTGGAAGAATTGCTTGACAAGCAAATAGAGCAGACCCGAAAGCTGGAGGAAATGCTTCGGCGGGTACTTAATTAGCGTCGTTATGCTGGTTACACAAAATGATATCGTTCGATCTCCAGCCCATCATGAAGGTGTATATATATATTGGCCCACTTCGCTCGCCATCAGTGCAGAAGCGATCATTTTCCTGACATCACATCATATCTTCAATCGCGAGCTGTGGTCGCTGTGTTATAGACCAGCTACTGTTCTCGACGTCGCTGTGAGCAATCAAATCCAGGGTCTCCTGTAATGCCGCTAGGTCATGCTGCACCAGCAACCCGTTCAACCTCCCCTCCGACATCATGAGCTTTCCGAAGCTCAGCACGCCTCGAGCAAATCCCTGTGCAGTATGGTGGATCTCAAGGGTCTCGCTCTTTGCAGCGAGCTTCCCAACAGACAGGGAGACGTCAAGAGAGGCATTGGTCAGATCAACTGTACGCGTGCGAAGTGCTTGTCCACCTGTTACGCTCTCCTGGAGCGTCGTCTCTTGGGTACGGACTGTGCTTCCAAGTGTGTTAAGACACGCAACTTCATCGTTGACTCGTTGCAAGGCAGCGACAGCTTGCTGAATGCTTTGCTCACACGCGCGTGCATTTTGTTCCGCACTCGCAACCATTCATTCAGCGTCTTCAATTTCTTCGTTCAAGTCAAAGAAATCGAAGACCTCCCCGATACCAAAGGTGAGGAGGTTCCGTACGACCTGACGAACAGAGTTAGCATCTGATGACACAGGTAGAACAGGATAGAGACCATACCCGAGCAGATTCCCTACTATCGCGCTTTCTCTCTGCAGACCGAATAGTCTCTCTTGCTTGTTGAATGTGCATTTCGGCCGTCGCTTTTTGGCCCCTGCGAGATGGGCATCCAGTGTGATGCTTGAGTGAGTCAAGAGCGATGCACATACTGCCAGCTTTCGCGTTGACATTCTATACCATTTCGCAATGTCGCTGCAATTTGTACCATGTTCTGGAGCTTTTCAATACGCTCTTGGGCCAAGACAACCTGAAATGTGAAGTCGGTCGCAAGCTGCAATCAAAGAGAACGTGTCACTAAATCATGCGTAAAGCTATGTACTGGCAAAGTCCACACACCTGGGTGAACTGTTGTGTCAAGTTCCTCGCCTTCTCGCTCAGTAATTGAAAGTGACCAAACACGACTTGGCTTTGTAATTTGCATGCATTTACGAGTGGCGCACGGGCTTGGATGGCTGCAAACGCCGAGGCGAGATCGCGCAAGTTCACCAAGACGGACGTCCTTTGATCTTGTGTGACTTGGTAGAGTGATTCGATGAGGTCGACGAGCACAAAGAGAGCCTCCATCGCAGGAGCAGCATCTTGCTCCAGAAGCATCTCACTCTCTGATTGTAGCGTAGTTAGCAGCAGTTCGAGGGATGCACAACACGCCACTGCGTCCTCGATGTCTTGCTGCATCGTGGTGGCCTCTGAGATGAGTGCGTCTATCTGGGGCTCAGAACCGAGTGAATCAAATGTGGACAGGGCGTGAGCAGCAGCCTGCCAGTGAGCAAGCAAGGATGAGAACTCGGAACCCATGACCTGCCAGTGATCGATGGGAAAATAGGATAGGTTTGTTGATAATGGCTTGATGGGGATTCAAAGACAAACGGACTCATGTTGAGAAAATCCTAAGGTAGATGTTAAGACAGTGCAGGCAGGATCTGATTGTGCCGGTGCAGCCTCGCGTAGTGACAGGGCGCTAAGGCAGTCCACTGGGGCCCCGAACGTTGCAACCTGGTCATATTTAGGCCTAGCTCATCAAGCCTGGCATGTATGGGTGTCACAGAGATCATACCTTGCTCGAATGAAATTCTGTGCACGACGAGAGCGCATGGCAGATAGATTGGTCCACAGTGCCACATCAGAAGGCTCCTGAGAACAGCGGGGCTATCCGATCCGGCCCTTCACAACTGAATTCGAGCCTCAACCCTCGGTATTGATTGATAGGTACAGGAACGGGGATAGAAGCCATGAGGTGCTCCCTCGCTCCACAGCAACTTCCAACACTGTTTTCCCCTTGGAATTGGGGGTAGCAGGATTGCAGCCAGCTTTGACAAAACTCGTCACCAAGTCCAAACACGTTGGTTCGGCATAGTTAGCAATTTCGAGGTGAAGCACAGTATCCCCATTATGCATGGTGGCATGTACATCAGCGCCATGGCATCAGAAGTTCGACCATCCGGGGGGCTGAGCGATTCTCCAGCGCGGTTCGTAGGATGTCGGATGAGGAGCTTCAGATCGATCATGATGGAGGAAATCGACACGATGCAGGCAGCTGCACCGTTGACGGCGTACTGCTTCATGACCGGTTTCATGTACGTCCCCTTTTGCTTATCTCGCTAGTTCGGCTCACGTACGACGATACACAGTGACGCAGTGTGTTTCTCTGCAATATTCGTTTGGTGTGCCTTTCAAACTGGCAATACTGTACAAGTACGTCCATCGTCGCTTCTGTCCATCTCTCGCTGACGATCGTCTCCCACAGCTCTCTCTCGCACTCGCACGGCTCTTCAACGGTCAGCACGACTACAGCTTTCACATCGCAGATCGACAAGCACTATGCTCATTGCTGTCCTTCATCTTTGGCGCACTCATCGGGCGTCTTGGCGACAAGATTGGATGCAAGACCCGCATGTGGATGACGCTCGGCACCCTCTTCCAAACGCTCTTCACCATGATCGCAGCCATCACGATCTGGCAGAGTCATTCTGGCAGCGTCGCAGACAACCGCGGTGACCCCGCATGGAGCAACGCCCTCTCGTTCGTCGCCATCGGATTCATCAGCGCCAGCATGGGTCTCCAAGGTATCATGGGCAAGCGTCTCAACACCCAATTCACCACGACCGGTACGTCCCCGTCCGTCCATCTCACACGCGTGGGTCTCTGACGGATGCGACTAGTCGTGCTCACCACGACGTGGTGCGAACTCATGACCGAACCTCAGCTGTTCAACTTCCGTCGTCTGGTCACTTCGCGTGACCACAAGGCCATGGCTATCCTCTTTCTTTTCTTGGGTGGTTTCTTTAGCCGTGCGTTGTTGGACAAGATCGGGTCTGCGGGTACGCTTGGTGTCGGCGCCGGTCTTCGTTTCGTGATCACGCTATGGTGGCTCCTCGTTCCCGCCAAACAATCCAAGTCGTGAGATAGGTCATAGACCGCATCACCCCACTGTATGAATGAACGTAGACGAACGAAGACGACTTACGACGTGACGCCGTGTCGGATTTGTGGATTCATTATTGCTATCAAGTAACATCGTGCATATACCTTGGCATCGTTTTATTTCTTGGTCAGATATGTCCTATAGACAAATATAATTAGAGCGTTGACGGATCGATCGAATATCATGCATACAACAACAACCATACATCACACTCCAAAACAGCCCCTTCTTTTTCCGCCCACCCTGACCCATCCCCTCGTCGACGTACCTCATACGAATCGACCCATGCGTCGACTCGATCTCCACCTGATCCCCCTCCCACGCCTCCTCTCCCAACAACGCCATATCCCCAACAAAGTACCGCCGCGTATCGCCAAGCTGGCTGAGCTGCGTCGCGTTCTGCATGAACGCATCGCTCAGCGCGATACTACCATGACGCGTCGACAGAGCGAGCAACCCCTGAAAAGACCGAGGAAGTGCGAGACGCACGCTCCCGTGCGGTGCGTTGGCAGTCATCGAAAACGGCGCCGCATTATCGAGCGTATGCTACACGCGCGCAACGTCAGTCATCGACAGGGCACCCATCCCGCACACACGGCACGCACCAGTTCAGCCTGGATAGATCCATGATTAGACACGAGCGCGATCGTCGTCCGTCTCGGGGGTCTATCCTTATCGCTCTCCCTCCCGCCGAGTCCTACGCGCCCCGCGCTGCCCAATAACCATATCTCAGCGCGGACCGAGCTGGATTTGGATTTGAGAGAGAGATTTTTACGGTCGAATTCGGATTCGTCGGGGGTGAGAGGTGGGAGGAGGGAGGATGGGATGTGCATGGATGGATCAATGACGAATTCGCCGCGGATGGCGTCTTGGTCGTTGGAGAGCGCGAGGAAATTGGTCGGTTTGGTTTTGAACGTGGGTGGGGCGTCGCTTCCGCTCGCTATGGGCTGGTCTGTCAGGGGGGAATAGGTCGGGGGTGGCTGGGGAGCGGGGATCAATGAAGGAGAAATCGACCACTGATTTTGGGCTACCTCGTCGTGGCTGACGTCGAGTTCGACCTTGTCTGGGTCGGACTCGGATGCTTGTTTCATGGAGAGTTGTTGGTCATCGACGATGATCATCATGGCAGAATTGAAGAGACGAGGGTGAACTTGCCGTGCGGTGGCCGCATTCTTGTATGGTTTCTCTGAGTGCTGCGGCCCTAAGTTGCACGCCGTATTAGCACCGCTATCGTCGATGACTGCGCAGTGGAGAGATGGACCACGACGCTTGCTGCACAGTAGAGGCCAGCTCACGATCAGAATAAATCAACCGTTCACGCTCGATTCGTGACCCTCGCCCAGCAGCATACCAGTGGGCCTCGAGACTCGGTACCAGCAAGCAGCCTGCATTTCTGCACTCGGACATACATTTCCGATAGGTGCTGTAAATCCGCACATCTGCTAGTACCATTCTCGGAGCCTTCGCCAGAGCTTCCCTCACGGATCATGCCATCAACGTTCGAATCAATGATTGGCTACTCAGGGAAGAGCTGTTCTCATATTCGGAGAATGGACGACAAACTTGGCAGGCTCCTACTAGACCTCTCAGATTGGTAAAAGACAAACTTGCTGCAGCATTGACAATGGTCTTCTTCGATAAAGCACACCAGTCTTTTCATATCTTGCTCACACCCGACCAAGACTTGATGAGTTTGTCACAAGTCATCCGAACATGCGCTTTACTCTGCTGTTCAGGAATCACGAGGGGGCCACTCCCCAGCTATCAGAAATATACCAGGCTGATGTTCTTCTCACCATGGAGGACATTCGACATGATCCCCCGCCCAAATGTCATGATGTCAAAAAGGAGTGCGTCTATCATCGTGTCCCTGTACTTCATACATACTCGAGCTTGCTGACGATACCACCGGGGGCCGTGTGGGCGACCCGGCGTATTTGACGAGCTGGCATGTCTGTACGGGCGTACGATGGTGGAGCCGCCGATGCAGTGCGGGACGCACTTGCGCTGAGCGTATCCGT
This sequence comes from Hemileccinum rubropunctum, assembly GCA_038089535.1. Classification (NCBI taxonomy): domain Eukaryota; kingdom Fungi; phylum Basidiomycota; class Agaricomycetes; order Boletales; family Boletaceae; genus Hemileccinum; species Hemileccinum rubropunctum. The sequence continues at coordinate 13,344 of JBBPLC010000594.1, forward strand.
GCCAGCGTGTGGGCATCTGCATGTTGAACATGTGTGTCACGAGACGGTCGTTGCTGGTGCGGATACGGCGGATGAAGGTTTGGGAGAGGACATGAGCCAGAGTGGCAGGGGTGCATGGCCACAGTGTCCGTTCTTGATAGACAAGGTGTGTGCATGTGGAAAGAAGCGGGCGAGCAACGTGCGGTGCTCGCAGGAGTGCGTGAGCTGTGGGACCATGTGTGCAAAGTACATCATATTGGTCGCGACTGTCCATCGGTCTCTCTCTTGTCATTTAGGTTCCTTGGGTGTGGATTCCATCCATCACTGCCAACGTCCGTGCCATGCCAACGCGTGCGGAACGTGTACCGCCATCTGTGGTAAATCGCGTAGATCATAGTGCGTGCACACCTAGTTTCCAAACACCTCTTCCTTGCACGCTCATATTTGTTCTCAAAGCCTACCGGCGTACCATCCTTGTACACAAACCCGCCACACCCCCACAGCATGCCCCAAAACCAAACCCTGTCTCGCACCGGTGACACTCACTTGTCTCTGTGGACACCTTCGCTCCAGCGCACCGTGTTCGGGAATGAAACTCGCACTGGCATGTACGGGTGAATGTGAGATCAAGAAGCGCAACGCGCGGTTGGCGGAAGCGCTCGGGATCACCAAGCCTAATGCGAAGCGTTGGCAAGGGTGACTTGGGCGCCTGAGTTGGTCGGGTATGCGAGATTTGTTGCGGTCGTCAAAAAGGCGTTTGCAGAGTGCGTCTCTTTTTTCGTCGTCCGACGTGTGTCGTGGGCTGACGTTTTTTTTTTGGAACCAGTTTTGTGGCTTCGGAGCGCAAGACCCAGGTGTGACCACGTATGCTGCTTGATCGACGCAAGTTTGTACATGATGTGCGTTTCCCTCGCGTCTTGCTTAGGGCGTCGCTGACATCGTGATCAGCTCGCGTTGGTGTACCGTATAGACACGGTCATGATCGACCAGGAACCACAATGGAGCGTACAGTTGAATCGATGGATCGATACGCGCGTACCGGTGCCCTTGTTGTCGCAGCATATTGCGTCGACGATGGGACGGTTGGTCGAGTTGAGGTCGGTGGGTGGCAAGGCAAGTGTGAGTGCGGGTGGAGGAACTGGGTTTGCATGGGGTAGTGGTACTGGGGCGACGACTGGGATTGGGATTAGTGCCGGTGGGAGCAGTGGTGCGGGTACTCTAAGAAGATGGAACGCGGTGGTCATGAAACGGCGCTGGGAGCTTCGAGATCGGGGATTTCGACACCTGCGAGGGTACGTTTGCCAGCGGGATAGGCAGGGGAGGTTGTGAGGGGTCGCCTGAACCGAGTCGGTTGGTTTCGGGTGCGGGAGGGACAAAGAGTGTATGGGTCTCGCCAAGTGTGCAGGCGCAGTTGCGTCGGTGAGTGTCGGGCCTGTTAGGGGCATTGGAAGAACAATGACGATGGGTAGATAATCGTGATCTAGAGACATTTTCTAATAAATGAGTTGTATGGCTCCCAACCAGATCATTCCAGTAGAAACGTCGCTTCAAGTACTTGAGACTTTCTGAACTCCGGCGGATTTACTCTTTCTCTTTCCGGTGCACCTTCCACAGACACCGAATTGAACTTGAACTACATACCATGCGTCGTCCAGCGATTCAAGTTTCTCCACAGTCAGTGGCCCATCTCCGAGCCGCATAGTAAAGGGCAGCACTATGACTCGGACACGGGGTACCGGGTCTCTGCACTCCGAATCATCATTGTGCCAGTGGCTCCGAAACGTTTAAACCCTGGATTGGATTAAATGTACCAAGAGACTCCTACATGCTCGTCTTTCGGCCAAGGTAACGTTGTATTCTCATTCGTTTGCCCGGGTGTATTCACGCCGTTGTGTGGTACGTTGCGAGTCCTTGTCAAAGTCAGGCGGGGTACTTGTTGTGACAAATTCATTTTCCTCACCCCCTGTGCGGTGGCCAGCCTGGAGTAAACATCATCATCAAGTCTTGATACGGTCATCAAAACAACGATAATCGATTCAACAGCGGCTTTTGGTGCGTCCCGAGAAAAATGGAAGCATGTGAGGTTTCTGACAATCGTTGCAGAGTCCAAGGCTTACATTTCTCCTCTCAGTGCGCATTTATGCAATCACTAGCGAACATGGTGAGCAACATATTAAATCCTAAGAGAGAGGGCTTTAAAGAGCGAGAAATGGCGGCAGGGTTACACGACATAATATCGCAATCCACT
>JBBPLC010000595.1:0-15532 GCA_038089535.1 Hemileccinum rubropunctum
CTTTGCGCGTGCGCGGAGAGGGAAGATTTCAGCACCGAGGAGCCAAGGACCGGGTCCCCAGGTTGCGCCAAAGAAGAAGAGATAGAAGCAAACGCCGAAAAAGAGACCGTCAGCAGCAGGCATGCGCGCAGGCCCATCGGGAAGTGTGTTGGCATAGTACTGGAGGCCGCCAACGATGGCGAGGGCTGCTCCGAGCCCGAAGCTTCCGGCGAGAAGCAAGGGGCGTCTACCCCAATTGTCCATAAGGAACATCGCCGGGAGAGTACCGGAACAATATAGCAAGGAAGAAGCACCAGCGTAGAGGAGGGAGCGGGAGATGCTGAACCCCGCACGAGTCAAGTCGGACGGTAGGAAATACACGATAGCGTTGATGCCATTGAGCTGGGGAAACATCTGGCAAGTGATACCAACGATAGCGCGGTGGGTATATTGACAAAAGACCTGATGCCAGGTAGCTTGACCCAATTTGCGTTCATAATCGACAGCGGCAGCTATTTCGACATGTGTCGCGACAACCTTTGGGTGTCCTGTATTCCCAGCTGCATGAAGATCTGCCAGGACACGCAATGCTTCTCGCTCAAAACCGTTCGCCACGAGCCACCTTGGGGTCTCAGGAAGGATGAATGTCCATGCGATCAGGATAGCGGCCACCGCAGCCTGCACGACATACGGACCTCTCCAAGAGATCTCGGATGGCATAGCAAAAAAGAAGCCATAGCCGACCCACATGGAAACCGCATAGCCAAAGTTCAAGAAGATGTACTCGATGCAAACGAAGAGACCGCGAGCATGTCCAGGGGCGATCTCACACTGTAAGACCGGGACAGTCGTGGAAAGAATTCCGACGCCGATTCCTTGTATCGATCGACCGAGGATGAAAACACCAAGGTTTGGCGCGAAGATTTGGATGAATGCGGCAATAAGATACATGATTCCGCCGAGACGAACTGACATGCGTCGACCCATGGCGTCGCAAATGTACGCTGCCAGGAAAGACGCAAAGAATGCGGTAACGCTGAGGCACGCAATCGTGATAGCTGCATGGTAGTTGTAACCGCTGTACAGAGGTCAAGGCAAGAGAACGAACAAACCTTGGACCCAAGGATTAATGCCTGTGTTGCCAGCCTGGATCTGTTCCACGGTGACGGTCCTACTGTACATGCGATGGATGAAGGATGGCTGGACCTGGATAGCAGCCATAATACCTTGAGCATAGCCGAACATCGCATCGCCCAGTGATGCGAGCGCAGAGGACAAGTACAAGAGTGGTTTTCCGACCATCCATCTTGGATAACGGGTGGTGTACCCTCGTGGCCGCAGGTGATCAGTGAGTGGCATAATGTTACGAACCAGGGATGGTTCCAGTGGGAAGAAGGAAAGCGTACCGTGTGCGGCTCCAAGTACGAAGGTATTTAAATGGTTCAGCGAGGCCGCGCATGTTCTGACATTTACTATCGAAAGTGCTCCGGAGCAGCTGCAAGTTCCAAATCTAGTGGGCCGGGATCAACAGGTGTTATCCGAGTTTTCACGATGCTGATAACACTGGGGAGCCGCCTAACCTTGCTTGAATCAAGTTCTGATCCCCAATTCCCTGATTCAAGTCGTGCCAAGCGGTGTATTGTGGAAGAGATAGATATGTTTCGTCTCGGACCCTAATAAGCCTGCGGCCCGGAGGTCGATTGGTCGACATTGAACATGGATTCGTCTTGGATATTCTGAACTGCCGACATCTGCCGATATCAGTCGTACATGTTGAGTACCATCGAATCCAATTTTGTTTGGAACAAACGCACACCCTGTTATCGCAAAACGCCGTATCCGGTGGATGATGATAACACTTCAACTAAACAAATGTTCCTCGACCTCTTCTCCAACTCATGCTTTACCCTAAAGATTGTGATTCAGAGACTCTGAGAGAAGGTGCACCCTCCACTCCCGACGCTGGGTCAAAGTCTCGTTCATCTAAGCTTGTGTGACAGTCACTGCCAGTGGTTACGCTACACGATATGTAACATCCGAGTCCGTCTCAGCTACGACCATCATACTACACCCATGCGTGAACGGACTACCTCCACCTCTCGCACAGTGGAGAGGTTCTTATCTGATCCGATACCGTCTGCAACATCTTCGGCCATCTGCAACGTCAGTTCTGAATTCTCCACTTGAGCGGTAAGGACAGATGCTAGTGTCATTTTGGCCGCATCCGCACTCTTCTCAGCCGCGACCTGCGCAAGCCTATCATCATCGGTCACTCGGTCACCAAAGACCTCGCCAAGCTCCTCCAGCGTCTTATGTGCGGTCTCCGGGTAGACGAACCAGACCACTATGAACGAGATGATGCAGAAGCCGACCAATAGGAAGTAATAACCCGCGCCCATGGCCTCGAACAGTGGAGGTGTGATGAAGGCGATGATAAAGTTGAAGAACCAATTAGTGCCTGTGCTTAGCGACATGCCCTTTGCGCGTGCGCGGAGAGGGAAGATTTCAGCACCGAGGAGCCAAGGACCGGGTCCCCAGGTTGCGCCAAAGAAGAAGAGATAGAAGCAAACGCCGAAAAAGAGACCGTCGGCAGCGGGAATGCGAAGAGGCCCTTCGGGAAGGCTGTCAACATAGTACTGGAGGCCGCCAGTGACAGAGAGGGATGCTGCAAGTACGACGCTTCCGACGAGAAGGAACGTCCGTCGACCCCAGGTGTCGATAAGGAACATCGCAGGGATAGTACCGGAACAATAGACAAAGGCGCAAGCACCGGCGTAGAGGAGGGAGCGGGAAATGCTGAATCCCGCACGAGTCAAGTTTGACGGTAGGAAATAAAGGATAGCATTGATGCCATTGAGCTGGGCAAACATCTGACAGGTGACGCCAACGATGGCGCGACGAGTATACTGAAAGAAGATTTGACGCCAGGTCGCTTGGCCCATTTTGCGCTCATAATCAACTGCGGCAGCGATTTCTACATATGTCCCAACGATGTTCGGGTGTCTCGTATCGCCAGCCGCATGAAGATCTGCCAGGGCACGCAAACCTTCCTGTTCGAAGCCATTCGCCACAAGCCACCTTGGGGTTTCAGGAAGGATGAATGTCCATGCGACTAGAGTAGCGGCCAGCGCAGCCTGCACGACATATGGACCTCTCCAGGAAATCTCGGAAGGTATTGCGAAAAAGAAGCCATAACCGACCCAAGCCGAGACCGCGTAGCCCACGTTTAAGCAGAGGTACTCGATGCAAACGAAGAGACCGCGAGCATGGCCGGGGGCGATCTCACACTGTAAGATCGGAACGGTCATGGAAAGGATTCCGACGCCGATTCCTTGAATCGATCGACCGACGATTAAAGCCGCAAGGTTTGGCGCAAAGATTTGGATGAATGCGGCGATAAGATACATGATTGCACCGAGACGAACTGACATGCGTCGACCCATGACGTCGCAAATATAAGCCGCCAGGAAAGACGCAAAGAATGCGGTGATGTTTAGACATGAGACAGTGATGGCTGCGTGACAGTTTGTATGGTGGGATGGAGGTAAAGATAAGAGAAACGAACCTTGGACCCAGGGGTCAACACCTGTGTTACCGGCCTGGATCTGTTCCATCGTGACGGTCCTGCCGAACATGCGATGGATGAAGGATGGCTGGACCTGGACCGCAGCCATGATGCCTTGACCATATCCGAACATTGCATCGCCCAGCGACGCGAGTGCAGAAGACATGTACAGAAGTGGTCTACCCACCATCCATCTTGGATAACGAGCGGAGTATACTCGCGGCCGCAGGCGGTCTGTGAGTGGCATGATATTTCAAGCGAGGGTGGGCTGCTATTGGGAAGAAGAAGGAAAACCTGCCAGGCGCAGTTTTGGAATATGGAGGTATTTATGTGGTCGTACACATTCTGAGACTTACCCAGTCACGATTGAAACTGGTCCACGCGGACCGCACTGAGCGTGATGACGTACCATGGCGCTGTAGGCCCGGGAGTACCTGGTAGGTTTTAGTAGGAAGTCAACGGTGCTGGTCACACCATTGACCTTGGAAGACATACTACTAGTAAATGTCGGCTCGGCTCGGCTGTGTTTGTTGACGGCGAATAAATACCTATCGGGTCTGATCAAGATCAAGATATCACAATTCCATCCTCTCTACCATGACTGGCCGTCTTCAGCACAAAGTCAGTCTTCACGATGGCTCATTTGTGCCAGACGATACTGACTTTCTCTTATAGTCTGCCCTTGTCACAGGGGCCGGTTCGTGAGTCCCAATTTTCGAAAATTCCTGTCGACATGAGCAGACGACAGTCATAGCGGTATCGGACTCGAATCGTCACTCCTCTTTGCAAAGGAGGGCGCGAACGTCTTGCTAGTAGACATAAACTTATCGGCAGCTGAAAAAGGCGTTTCCTTGATCCGACAGAGGTTCCCAAATGTGAAAGTATTGGGCGTCAAGGCCGACGTAGCGAAGGAAGAAGATATTAAATCCGCCGTAGCGCTTGCTGTCAAAGAGTTCGGTAGGCTCGATGTCATGGTACGACACCATCTCCAACGTTTCGTTTGGGATCTCCATCATAATTCAGCCATCTTTTTCTAGTTCAACAATGCTGGCGAGTTGGATATACATAGAATGTTTGGATGTACCTTCTCACTAAGATGCAGGAATTATGCATCCAGACGATGATAATGCTCTCAACACGGAGGAGCGGATCTGGGATCTCACAATGTCGGTCAACGTCAAAGGCGTCTGGTGGGGATGCAAGCATGCAATTCTCGCGATGCGTCAAAATCCTGTGGACGAGTCAAAGGGTCTTCGCGTTGGAGGAAGCATAATCAATACGGCGAGTTTCGTAGCCATCATGGGAGCTGCTACCCCCCAGCTAGCTTGTGAGTATTCCAAGACCTTAATCACCTGGTCGCTGATCCATTGCCAGACACCGCGTCGAAGGTACATCTGTCTTAAATTCCCGTCTCAGCGATCCTGATTTCGACTCGAGGGAGCCGTTCTCGCGATGACTCGCGAACTCGCTATGGTGCATGCCAGAGAAGGCATTCGTCTGAATTCTCTTTGCCCGTGAGACCGATTCCTTTACCTGGCTATTCTCACTCTGAACTAATCCCGCGCTCAGCGGCCCTTTGAAGACACGTGAGTAAGCATCCTTTGCAGAATAAATGATCTTACTCGGAATCAATATTTCAGCTCTTCTTATGAATTTCTTGAATACCGACGAAAAGAAGAATCGCCGTCTCGTCCATCTCCCCATGGGCCGTTTTGGAGAAGCGGTCGAACTGGCGAATGCTGCCCTTTTCCGTACGTGTTGTTTAATTTTTGGGGCGGATCGCCTCTAACCCTTCTGTATTGTCAGTGGCGAGTGATGACAGCAGCTATGTAACAGTCCGTCACCAGTCCTCCGTCACGTGGCAAAGCATCGCTCACAGACATTTAACAGGGCACGGATTTCAAGGTCGACGGTGGTCTGACATCGTGTTATGTCACCTCCCTTGGGGAACCTGCTCTCTCTCCCCCTACAAGCCTCATCTGAGGGCCACCCACGAAGCCTTAATCATGGAGCCATTGGGGTGATCAGTATATGTGATCATCACCGTGCTAGCAAACCCAACAATCATCCTTTACTTTGACAACATCGTTTGCAGTTGTTCACTGCAGGATATATCTGCTCGAGTATCCCTATAAGCTGCACCTTTTCTTTTTTTTTCTTATCCGCGCATCCGCTCAAAATATATTTGGCTGGTCAGAAGCATGTTGAACCAGAAAAGATTGAAGTCTTGCCGCGCATGTACTGCCCTCTCGGATATTAAGAGATATATGCTTTCTGTCCCCACAGCATTTGCCTGACTCCGAGTCTCCGAGCAGAAGAATGAAAACCAGACAGCAAATGCTGATTTGAACCCTAAAGCGTAGATAGTAATACACGTACAGGAATACGTAGTACTGGTAATCAATAACTGGGTGGATTCTATATAATTTGTGTCTGTGTAGCTAGGAAATACATGTCTATGGAGTTGGGATCGAGGGCGATAATGCTTGACGTTGAACATTGGCTATGGGGCTTGTACTACGGGACGCCTATCGATCAAGGACACCTATCTTTTGATGTCGATGAACAGCTGACTTGTGATGCATGTGATGGTCCTGATGGATAATCCAACTCGGTTTAGAAAGCAAGCGATTTAAGTTGAAAGTCCGGAGGTTTTTCCGAGTCTTGCCGGGGGCTTCCAGTCGGACATCATGGTCTGATACAAACTCCGCCAAAGCTGTAAAAGCTGCTCTCAATAAGTAAAAGGCACTCGTACCTTATAATTCTGTATGCATGGTCACTGGGGGGATAATAATTTTGGTGCGTCAGAAAATGCAACCGCTGTAGATTTCTGAAATGGTGATCTTTAATGCTAAGACTCGGCTCGAGTCCAGGCATTCGGAGCGGAGCGGGCGGAGAATAAAAAAAAGAAAATACACGTCACGGAACTTATTCTGGTGCTTTACCAGACTCCGCCCGCTCCCCTCCGAGCGTCAGCGGATTCCAGGAGCAGATAGAATCCGGTACTTGTACGGCCCTAACATCCAGTTCCTGGGTTTCTGGAAGTGGACAGCTCAGACTCAGCGTTCTTTTTGCTTATGTATCAACATAGCGCGACTTCTTTTGAGATGCGGCCGCATTTGAAAGTCAGTCGGGTTGTCCTCCCGGACCTTCCTATTGGGAATTTCCGACGAGACGGGCCCACTGATCGGCTGACCCTAGTTTTGTTCCGATCTCAAACTCCGCCAAGCGTGTAAAAAAGCGCGGTAGTATTATTTGAGTTATCTGACACCGAGGTCGTCCAGGCCTCGCCAACACTTTCGGATGATTTGGTAGGTTCCGGAGTCGTGACCCTCGTCGATACCAATGTTCACGCATGTCTCCCCAAGGTCTTGTCTGGCGCAACACAAGACAAAGCCGTTTTTGTAGGCCACCATACCAAGTACATCTCCTCGGATGATCAATGGACTTGGGTAATTACTATTGCCGGTTAGCACGGTACTTGCATATCGACCTCCCTTGCCCATTCGAACATGAAATCCATGCGCACGCATCCTGCGCCCAAAGTTTCATGCCGTAATACCTATTTCACTCTCCCGACATGATGCGATTTGGACTCGATGAGTAACTCGTCTTGGCAGCATGAACCGTTATACCTGGGATAACAGCTGATCATGAAGCTTAATTCGCATGGATTGACGGCGAAATTATCACCCAGCCAATCAACAAGGATGGATATCACCTTCAGGTCCTGGCCCCTTTCTATGTATTATCTCCATTCGTCTGTAGTTTCCGGATATGCGTGTTGACTCCGCCGCCTCAGTCCTATTTTATGGACGGACGCGTTTTGCTTCCCTCAATCCCTTTCAGCACTCGGTCTTAGTCTTGCCTGGGTGTCTCCTAGCAAGCACCATGATTCACCTGCAAGATCAATGTCCCGCACAAGCACACAACGTTAATGATGACGTTGGAAAAGGCGTCCATCCACCGAACCCGAGGTCTTTTCCCTCTGACCTTTCTTTGCGGACGCTCTATGGCGAACGGGAAGCATCGAGCGTCGAGGACCCCGAAAAGGTCGTGAAGACGGCTGTACTCATGGGCAAGTATGCCGAGTATGCGGGAGAGCCACCGGATGGGGGTTTGAAAGCGTGGAGCGTCATCTTCGGGTGAGTGCAGCCCACGTTCTATATCGCATGTCCGAAGTACTTACTGACAGAAACGATCGTACGATCATCTAGGGCCGGTTTGACGGCATTCGCAGCGTTGGTGTTTGTGTCGACGCGATTTCGTAGGTTGGGCTGACGTTTTCTTTTGATGGTGAACAGATTTGGGTACGTCACCTCATGGGGGGTGCGTCTGATCCGTTCTGGAAGCAATAGATGTGCTGATTATAAATAGATCTTCCAAGCGTACTACGAAGAGGTGACGCTTCGTGATCAAAGCCCGTCAGATATGTACGGTTTCCCTCGTCTTTTGCTTCTGATCTAATGTCATTGATATTGTTCGTAGTGCATGGATTGGTTCTGTGCAGGTAGGTGTTGGCATAGTGAGACGAGATGTTGCTGACTATTGCTTGTGAATTCTTTCTTTCTGATTCTGATCGCCCTACATTCTACCGCGCCTCGCGTGTGACCATTCCCTGTCGCATTAACGCCACAAGACCGCCATGATCTTTATCCCCGGACTTGTCACCGGACGGTTATTTGACATAGGATATTTCAAGATACCATACTTCCTCGCTAGCTGTTCCCTGATATTATGTACATTCCTTGTTGCAGAGTGCATGGTCTATTGGCAGTTTTTCTTGGTGCAGGGACTGGGCGTCGGGGTGAGTTTTGTGTCTCATATTTCTTGCCTACTCCTGTTCACACCTGCCTTAATCGAATAGCTAGCATGTGGTTTTTTATTCGGACCGGCAGTAGGGATTATACCTCACTGGTTCTCGAAACGAAGAGGTCTAGCGATGGGTATGAGTGCAATTGGATCGTCCGTCGGAGGAATGGTGTTCCCGGTTGCAGCCCAGAATTTGATACCCGAGGTTGGGTATGTCTGCATCTCTTTCTTCTTCTACATGACTCTGATTGTCGACTTGCCAGGTTCAAGTGGACGATGCGAATTTTTGGATTTATATTGACCGTCTCACTTGGGGTAGGCTACCTTGTAAGTTCTCGTTCCGTCGTGCTACGATCTTTTTATGGCAAACGTTGATAGTATTTGACAGACTATTGATAGACGACTCCCGCCTGTGAACGTGGAGGGTGGCCTGTTCAACTGGGCTGCACTCAAGAACCCAGCATACGCTGTTTATTGCATTTCGGGCGTAACTGCCTTTCTCGGCATGTATACGGGTGGGTTCGCCGTTTTCACCTTTCCTTTCTGCATGATGGCGACTGATGCACCGGGCAGTGTTAATGTATATACCCATCAGCGCTGTTCAAGCGGGCATTTCGAGCGATTTCGCTTTTTACCTGTCCGCTATCGCAAATGCTACCTCTGTTTTGGGACGGGTTTCGGCTGGATTTCTCGGGGATCGATTTGGTGAGTATCGGCCTTTGAAGCCGACTTGATATCCATCTACTCCGAGTCTGGTATTGACGAGGCATGCAGGCGCACTCAACGTCATGATCCTATTCACTATTGCTGTCGCTGCGGCGACGGTTGTATGGCCATTTATGGCGAGCCGAGGTGCACTCATTGGCATCGCTATGATCTATAGGTGGGTGAAAATTGCGATTTGTTTGGCACGAAAGCCGGTGCATCTTTTTTCTGTACTTTTGACAGTTTTGGGTATGGTGCCTATATCACTCTTGTGTGTGCGCCTGTAATGGCGATGGGTTCCACCAACGACGTCGGCCGCCGTGTTGGCATGTTTCTGAGTTTTATCGGGTTCGGCGCGCTCGCTGGGACACCGATATCGGGGGCAATCAATTCCGCCACGAACGGATTTCAGTGTGTGGGGTGGTATGCTGGTGAGCGCTTCGAATGTCCCTTCGAGCGTTTTTACAAAGTGTCATGGATTACATAGGTGGGATGTTATTATTTTCAGCGTGCTTGCTGTTGTTGGCGCGGTATCTTCATCTTGGAAAGTGGATGGGCAAGTTTTGAGCCCCGAAAATGCAATGACCGTCTGCCTTGGATTTCTTCGTGGATTTCTACGTGCGTCTCATGGAGAATGCAGTACGTTATTTGCATAGTGTGATAGAACGCTGGTTGTAATGAGTAGACTCGATATTGGGTTGGTGTCTGGATCATGCATATATATTTGGTGTACTACAAGTGGTATCTATTTATTGATATTCCGAGGAACGATCAAGAATTTGGATATCTGATCTGGTTGATGGGAAGAAATGCCCGATAGTATGCGGCGTCGATGTACCAAGATATCGTGCATTACCGCGGACGCAAGGAACGCGCCGAGGACAATGCCCGTGCGATGCAAGAGAGCAGATGGCCAGCCAGGAAGAGGAAGATACGGCGGCTCCATTGGCGCTACCAGTGGCCCAGAAATCATGTTGCGTCGAATGCGGGTGGCCATTGAGCGGGATCTTGTCCCAGTAAAAGACTCGGAATGTCCGATATCGTACATAGGTCATAAAATGTCTGCATGCGAGCGTAGGCCCTGATCGCTGTAAAGATGCTCGCGCGGAGGTATAGTAGTAGGAAAGGTCGATCCATTCGTGATCGACCTGACGCCAGGGAACGACAGGATTTCTCTGTGTAAGACGGCGCATACGAAGGTGCGCGCAGCCACAGAAGCAACGTGCAGAAAGCAACACGATGCGATTTATTAGACGCATTTCGCGGGCAACATACACACCGTTCGACCAATCCCGGCCATGATCACGGACGTTGATGACAAGGTCGATGGCGTCCATGATGATTGATGGAGCACTGCTCGCACTGAGGCGGAGGACATGGAACTGTTGGGATTAACGGTTTGGTTGTACTCGTACTGTGTGAGACATCCATGAGACACTGGCAGTTCCATAGTGGGTTCGGCGCGGCCCAGGACAGGTCCAAGTTGGGAAGGCCGAAAAATAGGTGTCTTGTCTTCGTCGTTTACAAAGGCATTGTCATCGTTCTCGAAATGAAGATACCCAGGGCCTGAACAACACAAACTTGAAGTAGCCCACCTATTCTTCCCTATCAGCGACCGAGAGGAATATTTAGTAATTTGAGCACTCCTGGGCCAAAACGGCCTGCTGAACGCGGAATATCGGTGTACGTATAAACTAGAAGGGCCGCACTACCTTAGCAGAGACCTCGTCACGAAGCAATTTTGATAATGAACAATTGGGAATGGTACATATATTTACAGACAAGAGCAAAGAATCATGATAAACTGCCGTTGACAGTACTTGAACCATCCAGTTTGGTCCACATTAGCGACTGCATCGCAACACCCACTGTCTCCATGATGAACAGCCTATTAAATCGCCTTCTTATCTGCAGCCCTGCGCTTCTCGGCCTGTTCTCTGCGAAGCCTCGCGATCTCTTTTCCGACATCGTTCTTAAGCTGTTTCTGCAGGTCCGGGCGGTAACCAAGCATGAAAAGTAATTCCAAGTGGACGAAGAAGGGAGCAAGCACAAGAGCTTCACAGATGTTGTGAGCAGTGAGTCACTCACAGAGCGTGAAGCCTACCTCCAACGACATTGTCGAGCAACGCCGGCGCGCGCCCTTCGGCGAGGCCATGGCTAAGGAATTGAGCAACCCATGAGACAACCTGAACAATGACCGCATTCCTGATTCCGTTGGGACGGGATGCGTAGGCCGTTGCTGTTAACAACGACAAGATGATCTGTGGCACATAAAGGAACTAATCAAAGTGGTTGATCAGGTGGTTAATCCAGGAATTAACTATGAGCTTACGGCTGCTATGGGATCGAGAATGAAGTAGTAAGATAGATAGAATGCTGTGACGAGTGCGGGGGTGTTCAAATCAAAAACAAGGTAGTCGCCAAACACATATCGGGCGGAAGGGAGAAAGGGTGGGGTAGGAATGAGGGTGTTGAGCACTAATGCACTCCTGTGCGACCACGTGTCAGTGATGGTAAGAATGAAGCAAGGTTAAAGAAGGGAAGTAAAGAGACGTACCAGAGAAGAGCTGGAACACCGAAGACGTGGACAGCGATGTTCACGGGATGGGAATGATAGGAACCATAGAAAGTGAGCTAAAGAACCGCATTTGATTATTAAGTCGACTCGATCAGGAGGTACACCAAGTTGTTATTACGCACCTGTTTTCGAACATCGAACAAGGAGGACATGGTGGAGAGGTTGAAGGATGCAGCGAGGCGCCCACTTTCGTAAAAGGTTCGTCAGTTCCAACTGCGGCGAGGCTGCACACACCGTACCAGTTTTGACGGTCCCACTACGAACTACACAACCACAATTCTGGATGGTTGTCAAATTGAGTCTACAACGACGATGGGTTCTCTTAAGGTTCCCGACCTTACTAGTACTCACGAATTCGGAATCACGAGGAGCGCGCACCGCCGTTCAATAATAGCCGGTCCCGTGACCATCATCTAAGTCAAACACGTACTGCTTTGTTTCAAGCTTAACCATGGTTCGCTCTACAATCATAGTCCGCGCAACCGACGCGCTACCGCTTGCAGCCAGTGTCGACGACGAACAGGCTGGTCATTTCCCACCTTAATCAATGCTGGTGACTGACTGACTTTCTAGACAGAGCAAGCGCTACAAGAACACAAACAACAGGCAAAATTGATATTCAGGCGGATCACACCAAACTCTGAGCCACGCTGTTCCATTGAAAGTGGCCAGTATACGCTGCAGTGAGCTGTTACTTTCTCTTAGGCAACCGCGAACCTCAACGGCTGTTCCAGTTACCTTCTCATAGACAATGTTGTATTCTTGACCATAGCGGACAAGTCATATCCTCGGAAACTGGCATTTTCGTACCTCGAGGAACTCTCCAAAGAGTTTTCCTTGTCGTATGGTTCAAAAGTGGAGTCGATACGGAAGCCATACGCCTTTGTCGGGTTTGGTACGTAGAAGTTTTTTTGTCTAATCCAAGATACACCTTCATATGTTTTGCTGCAGACACATTCATGTCAAAGACCGCGCGATTATATCGGGACACCAGGGCTGCTAATGCTGCAGGGAGCTCGACCTTGGACCAGCTGAATGATGAGCTACAGGATGTCACCCGGATAATGACGAAGAATATGGAAGAGCTTCTTTGGCGAGGAGATTCGCTGGATAGTATGGCTTTTGCTTGTCAGCTTCATGTTTTTTTGACTCCCTTTTTTCAGAAATGTCGCACCTTTCTACGTCGCTCCGTTCAGAATCGGAGAAGTATCGCAAGGCAGCAAGGAATATCAACATTCAGGCCATGATACGACAATATGCTCCATTTGGTGCTGTGGCCATATTGTTCATCATCTTCCTATGGTGGCGCTTTTCATGAAGGCGATTAGGGGTCGCTCCTGTTCAACCTGAACATTTTATATACAGACAGGGTAATCTATATGATCTTTGACGCACGGTTTGGCAGAGGATGCTAATATCCCCAATTATATATATCATGCACTCAAAGCGACCGCCCCAAGCAGGTACATTCTCTCGAGTGATCTGTGGATGTTCGTTTTCTAGAAAGCAGATGGACATTTAATCCATAGCTGAATGTCGCAGACAACACATTGACTTGTAGGTTCCGCGGAAGAGAGGAGAGTTGGTGGTATCTCGGCGATGGCAACTTTAGAGTGCTACCAATCCTCCATCGCGAAACCATACATCGATGTATTGATATCTCAGATCTCATTGCCTGGCAGCAGGGTTCATCCCGCACAGCTCCGAACAAACAACAATCATTGCGTCTGATCGGTGGCACTCCAGCCGTATCCTTGAAACAAATCCCAAAAGCCCGCTTACAACGACGATCAAAGTCTTTAAGCCTTGTAGCGGAGGCAATCGCTCTGATAGGCAGGTTCTTGACGTTCGATCTTCGACGATTACAGACCAACAGCATTTTTTTCGTTCGCACGACCTTACTACCCTTGACCAGGGCAACGATTTCATCGATTGCGGTGTCAGTCGGAGATGGACTCGATATAGGTGATGGCACGAGGCAGAGTACGAGATTATCATTTCCGATTTGGCTAGAGAACAAAAAGGGCCCTCTTTCCCTTGTCCCAGCCTTCTTTCCTCCCACTGTCATTCCTCCAGTCCATCATGAGTACTCTAGGGTATGATATGCCCCAGCCTTTCTCCCCACCTTCCGGTGGTCAGATCCAGTCAGGGGCCATCACTTACACCACCTCAACGGGCCTTGATGGTCAAGTTACCTACCATCCATTCAGGTAGGTTCCCTACGCCATTGGTCCTCCGCACCGATTTATGAGCAATGTGTAATGAATAGAGCTGTTCCTGCACGGTAAGAGATCGGGGTTGGTACTAGATCACCCTTTGACGTCCAACAGCTACCAAACGCCGCAAGGAATAATCCAAGGCATCCAGTGGGTCCCAGCCGAAGCTACACAGATCCTCCCCGCCGGCGCTACACCAGCGAATGCGGTAAACCCCCCATCCAGATCCGGTGACCTTTCTCCTGATCGATGTCACGTGTAGGAGTTCGCTGCCTCGTGGAACCGTGGCCACCTCTCGAGAGAAGACGAGAGTGCTCTTAATAAATGGTATCTGTCTTTTGAAACTGATTGGAAACCATCTCACCTTAAGTAGGCAGAAATCGGAGGAGAAACGTAGGAAGAAGGAAGAGAAAGACTCGATCAAGCGGCTCTCGAAACAGTTCGACAAAGATATGCAGGAAGTCGAACTCCGAGCCGCACGCGATAGGGAAATCCAAACCCGAGAGCGCCGCCGCAGTTTCTACGGAGATGCTCCTCCTCCAGGATACGGTCCCCCTGGATCTGCACCCTACGGTGCTTATGCACACAGCCCCAGTGCTGCTAGCAGTGCAGATCTCGATCGTAAATTCGCAGAACTCGAGATCGAGAGGGACGTAAAGTTCACCAGTCGTCAGAGAAAATATTCGACTAGCGGAGGCGATCGCACCTCTCTATACGGTCCCCCATCAGGTGGTAGCGCCTACACATCGCCCGTGTCCACGTATCAGACCCCTGGTGGTTACGCACCATCCAATCCATACACTCGTGCTGCTTCCCCATTTCGTCAACCAACTGTGTATTCCACTTCTCCAAACCCACGTCCTCAAGAAATTTCATCTTATCCGGGTGGCCCAGATCCGATTGCCCGTGCAGCATCACCCTACGGCCGACCAGAACCCATTGCAAGGACAGCATCACCCTATGGACGACCTGAACCCATTGCAAGAGCAGCCTCACCATATGGCCGTACCCCTGTTGAACCAATTGCTAGAGCATCCTCGCCATATGGTCGTCCTCCAGTGGAACCAATCGCTAGAGCAGCCTCTCCATATGGGCAGAGCCAGCCCCCTTACTTGGCTCGTGCACCATCCCCAATTCCTCCCTCGAGAGTACCCACTCAGCGCTCTACTTCGCCTTTCCCTCGAGCACCCTCTCCATACGTCCCTCAAATGAATTCTAGTGTTTATCCTCCTGGACACGTATTGGAAGGACAGTCTTTTTCCCGTTCTCGCGCGCCATCGCCAATGCCCGGCCCCCCTGGCGCCGCATTCTCTGCGTCCCCTCGTATGCCCAGCGCTGTCGTAGGCGGAGATCAACAGCTTACTGCGCCGGAAGCCTTTTCGCGTCCCGCTAATGCAGCTCAGTCTTATACACCCTTCAACACCATGAAGATCCAAGAAATGGAGCAATTCTACGACCAGATCCCCAGGATGCCTTTAGTTTTAGAGACGCATGACGTATACCACCAAGATTGGATCAGATTCATGAACGTACGTCTTTTTTTTTCCCGCGAATTACACGCTACCCCCAGTACTCAAACCGTTGCCCCCCCCCCCCCCCCCCCCCCCCCCCCCCCCACCCCCCCGCCGCCCCGCCCCCCCCCGCGCCCCGCGCAGCGGACCCCGCCTCGGCCCCCCC
>JBBPLC010000596.1:0-15528 GCA_038089535.1 Hemileccinum rubropunctum
AGGGCAAGAGTTAAGGCTATTGATGACCCTGCAAGGGTCAGAGCTGATTTCTTTTAGTTCTCTTGCAATTATAAAGTCTTTCTAAAATGGCCCAACATTGGGACACTTATTTGAGCCACTGTATATATAGTGGTAGCGATGCAACTAGGTTAGCCAGTCTTATTCATTTGTTCTACCCTCCACCTAGTGGGGCCTGGAATACTTGAGTACCGCTCATTCTCTCCTTCTGCCGGCTAGCCACCATTATAGGGCTACTAACGTATTTATTGTTCTTGGCGACACTTGGGCCATCCTAGCTAGAGGCTAGGCCGCCCTCATTGGAGTTAGTTCTTGCTGTTCAACTTCGTTACAGTCTTATTCATTTGTTCTACCCTCCACCTAGTGGGGCCTGGATACACTTGAGTACAGGTTCCCAGGTGCGATCCACCTTGTCCCATCCTTTCCAGTGGATGAGGTATTGTAATTTCCTGCAGTGAAGCCTTGACTGGACAATGCAATTGACTTCATATTCTTTGTGATGGTCTTCTATCATGGTTATTGGGTCTGGTTTAAATACGGATTGACCGTCCAGTGGGGCCTTGTAGGGTTTAACGCAAGAGATATTGACAGTAGGATGAATAGACATGGATGTAAGGAGGACAAGGGTAACAGCATTAGGGAGGATGGCAGAGATATGATAGAGACCAATGAATTTCTGCATAAGTTTACATGTGGGATAGGGAAAGGATAGGTGTTCAGTGGAGAGCCAAATGAGATCTCCAATAGAATAGTCTAGAGTGGAAGAGCACTTGGATGTTTGTGTGTATGACATCCCATTGCAGGTTTTTTGAAGTGTAGAAGCGATCTCTTTGTGGGGATGACTAATAGTTTTACCAAATGACCCCCCAGGAGTTGTAGCAGAAATTGTGGGCTCTGTTCCCATGTGTGGGGAGTAGTTTTACATAACGGAAAAAGGGGTGGTGCCTGTGATGGTGGTGATGATATTATTGTGCGCAAACTGCACCATTTTTAGCCATGAGGCCCAAGTCTCCTGCTTTTTGGTGATGTAAGCATGGAGGTGTGTGATGACTTCTTGATTGACCCATTCTGTCTAGCCATTCATCTGGGGATGATATGCCATAAAGAGTTTTTACTGGATACCGAGGACTTTGCAAAGTTCCTTGGTAAACTCCAAGACAAATTGAGGTCCCCTGTCCGAAAGAATAGTGTTAGGTAGTCCATGGAGACACCATACATGATCTCTAAATAAAGCAGCTAAGTCCAAGGAAGACATGGTTTTTAGACATGGGAAAAGAATGATTTCTTTTGAAAACGATCAACGACTACCCCTATGGAATTGAAACTGCTGGAAGAGAGTAGTTCTGTGATAAAATCAAATGAAATATCTTCCCAAGGGTGGGAAGGAATGGGAAGAGGCATAAGTTTGCCTGCCAGTGACTTTGATGAACCCTTTGTGAGGGAGCATACCTGACAGTGATCTATGTATGTGGCAATGTCTTTGGCTGTACCAGGCCACCAGTAAAATTGTTTGATAGAAGAAATAGTGTGGTTGTGGCCAGGGTGACCAGTAACAGGAGAATCATGGAACAATGAGATTAACTTGGTGCAAAGGGAAGGGGGCATGAAAATGATGCCATTCGAATTTCTGAAGAGTTTTTCTGTTGCATAGTATTCGTATTCATTGATAGCATCAACATCCATTCTGGCAGATTCCAAAGATAATTTAGTTTCAAAGTTTGGAGAAAGAGATATGGAAGAAATTGCTTTGACTCTGGTAGAGCCAAAACCTTTGTCATTGTGTTGTGACTCATCTAGAGTCTTTTTTTTTGGTAAGTATAGGGTTTTCTATTTTTTCAATAATTAATTGTGTGATGCAGTCGAATTTGGAAATGTGAAAAGGAGAATTAGAATGGTTAAACAGAATTACGCCAATTTCTCCCCTATAATTGATGTCAATGACTCTGGCCATGACATTGATTTTATGTTTGAGGGCAAGGCCTGAACGAGGTGCAATTCTGCCATAGGTGCCAGAGGGAAGTTGAATCTTGACATGGGTG
This sequence comes from Hemileccinum rubropunctum, assembly GCA_038089535.1. Taxonomy (NCBI): domain Eukaryota; kingdom Fungi; phylum Basidiomycota; class Agaricomycetes; order Boletales; family Boletaceae; genus Hemileccinum; species Hemileccinum rubropunctum. The sequence goes on from JBBPLC010000596.1 coordinate 2,058, forward strand.
GGGATAAGACATTGATCATGGGTGGGAATGTCAAGATCAACTGACATGTACAGGTCAAAGCCTGCAGTGTCAGGGAAGCCCTTTGAGGATAAGTGTGCATCTGAGGACATCAATTCGACCAGAATAGATAACGAAGAGGATCAGAGGACAGTAGAGGGGGAAATGGTGATGTTTTTGTTTAATTTATCAATGGTGTCACCATGGTCAGGGCAATGAGAGAGAGCATCAGCACGTCTATTCTGGTGCCAGGTTTGTAGATGAGGGTATAATTAAATTCTTGAAGTAGCTTGTGCCAGTGGGCTTGACAGCCCAAGAGCATCTGCGGTTTCTTCCAATACTCAAGATTCTTATGATCTGTCCAAATCTCGAAGTTAGCTTTTCCAATTAAATAATGACGCCACTCTTCAAGAGCGCGGATGATGGCAAGCAACACCTTGTCATAGACTGGGTAGTTGCATTCAGCAGATGAAAAAGAGTGAGAGAGAAATGCGCAGGGGCACCAGGAGCCATCCTCCCCTAAGATTGATCATACCGCTCTGGTGGCGATATTGCTCATGTCTATCTCTACATGCATTTCTTTTGAAGTGTTGGGAAAGGTGAGGAGCAGAGCTGTCATAAATTGTTTTTTGAGCATATCAAACACTTTTTGCTGTGCCTCCCCCCAGGTATAGGGCATGTTTTTCTTTGTAAGATCATTGAGAGGGTGGGTAATCTGTCCAAAACCATGAATTGAAATGGAGTGGAACTTAAAGACAACTAAAGTTGAATGACACCTAATCTAGGTGTCAGGCAACCTCTGCAACAGTATGAACAGTATGAGAATGTGTGTCCAGCCAAATGTGGATGAGGACGTGGTATTCGGCAACTAGGAAGTTGATGGTTCCTAGATAGAGTATAAAACATTGAATGAGAATGAGCATGCGGTAACAGGCACAAAGACAGCAAATGCAGAGTAAGATTGGAAGTAAAGAAGAGTGGTAAACAATTGACCAGGCCCCTAAGTAGGAGAGTAATCAAGTGAATAGGACTGGGGAGTAGACAACGAGGGGAGAAGTTTATATATGTAAGTACGAGAGGTTTAGGGTAGGTCATCTGAGTCCTAAATGGTTAAGGGGTGGTGTGGGAAAAGGAACATGAGGAAGGCACAAGGTAGTCATGAGGATGGCAAGAAGTCCATGTGTGGGAAAAGGAAGCATCCTCATGGGAAGAGAAATGGAGATGAAAGACATGGGGCGTGATGTCATGATGACATCATGGGCTAGGCCTCAGGTCACATGAGAGGTCTCACAGTCACATGTACTGGTCATGTGACCTTAAAAAAAATGAAAGGAAATCATTAAGTTCAAAAGTGAAGAAAGGTTGAAAATGTAGCACATAGGTCCTGAACTATAACATGAATGAAACGTCAATAATAATTACACAATCCAAGGAATGATTGGAGCTGCTTGAGCTTCGAGGGGGCAGGCCAGTTGAGAATGTCATTGACTTTGTTGTTCTACATGCCAATGCCATTGGCCAAGACCATTATTCCTAAGAAATCCACTTTGTCAGCATTAAATACACATTTTTCTGGTTTTGTGTAAAGGTCATTGTTGCAAAGCCTGTGCAACACTTCTTTCATGACCTCAGAATGTTCTTCGTCAGATTTATTTTTTGTGAATATGCACATATCATCAAGGTAGATGATGATTGTGGCATACATGGCATTAAATATATCGTTCATCATCTGTTGGAATGTCGAGGGAGAGTTAGTCATTCCGAAATACATTACAACGGGTTCATAAGCCCCCAGGGGTGTTACAAACATGGCTTTCCACTTGTCACCTTCTTTAATGTGGACGTTGTTGTAGCCCCATCAAAGATCAAGGCAGGTGAACTTGTCCACACCCTTCAGGCGGTCAACAAGTGTAGAAATGAGAGGAAGAGGGTACGAATTCTTGACTGTTCCTTTGTTTAAATATTGATAGTTCATGACGAGTCGTTTCTTGCCAGTTTTCTTTGGAATAAAAAACATGGGAGCCATTTGAGGTAATTTTAATGGGCGGATGTAGCCCTTTTCTTGTTTCAACATGATGAAGTTCCTGACTTCTTCTAATTCAGCATCTGATAAAAGAATTACTCTACCCTTTTTTGGGACAAAATTGGGTTTGAGATCTATGGCATGGTCCTAGGGTTTGCATACAGGCATGCACTTCAATTCTTCCTTGCTGAAGGTGTCTAAGAACTCGTGATATTGCGAAGGTACCTTGTCTGCAAGACCTTCTTCGATGGAATGGACCATGGGTTTCCAAACTTTGTTGATTAAGCCAGCTGTGTTGATGGTGACACAGTTTGTTGTAGTTCAGGCTATGACACTACCGCTTACCATTACGATCCCTTGACTGTAACAGAGTGGAACAGCAAACGAGGCAGCTCCATCTGCCTTGCGGGAAGGTTCCTGCTGGCGGGGATGACGAGTGGCATCTAGCCAATAGATAAGGCCAATGAGGAGGAGAAGGGTTCAATGACGGTGCCTTTCGTAACGGGATGGCATAACCCAGCAAGGAGTGTGGGAGAGCACCCACTGTGTATCTCAGGCAGTTCGGACGTGGGGAACCGGGCAAGATACAAGTGAATAGAACTAAGGAATATACAGGGAGGGTCTGCGGTATATATATGTAAGGTTACGGTTTAGGAGAGGCTCCCTGTATGCGTGAGGGCCGGTCTATAGTAGCTGACTAAGGTAACATGAGGTGTCCATGCGGTTACCGTGAGGCATGACATCACTGATGATGTCATACCCTAGACGGATGAGGTCATGGCTCCAGGCCCTATGATGATGTCATGTCATGTGACCAGTCTAGGTGCAGTCCTAGACCCTAAGCCTAGCTGTGGGGGTTGTCATGTGAGATGCTACCCAATGAGATAAGATAAGCGTCCTAGTGTTATAGTAGTCGTGTATCGCGAATCCTATAACATTGACTCTCCTTATCCTAGGCTAACGATCTTTACTTTCAAGGTCACGTGACTTGGCCACCTTTCTATTATTTATTGTACCTTAGGGGCACATGCTAGTTCCCATGATCATGTGCCTACAGGCAACTCTGGACTATGCCTAGATCCATGATGTCACTATGACATCATGCCTCGCCACTACCACATTCCTTACATTTAGACCTACCCTAGAGTACACAGCTTGGTCCATGCACTCTTCTGTAGTAGTATATATTGAGGTAGCGATGTGGCTGGGTTAGCCAGTCTTATTCATTTGTTCTACCCTTCACCTTGTGGGGCCTGGGATACTTGAGTACCACTCATCCTCTCCTTCTGCCGGTTAGCCACCATTATAGGGCTACTATCATATCTATTGTTCTTGGCGACACTCGGACCATCCTAGCTTGAGGCTAGGCTGTCCTTGTTGAAGTTGGTTCCTTTGCTGTTCCACTCCGTTACACAGTTATGTGTGCAGTGGCAAAATTTGATTTCCTTATCTACCCAATCAATAAGTGGATTATGGCATCAGAATCAGTTGTAGCCTAAATAAATATGGTGAGTTCCTAAATTGGTTACCAAAGTGTCTACTCCTTCAGAGTGACCTTGGTATGAAAAGACGATGGATATGTAATCTGTAATGGTACTGTGGGATAAGGTTGTCCCATCGGCATTAGTGATTGATCAGGGAGAAGTTAATTTTTTGGTGGGAATGCCTAAAGATGTTACACATTGTTTGTCCACAAAGGTTTGGACTGCACCAGAGTCGAGAAGCACTTTTTCTGATGTTTTTTGCCATTTTTGATTTTTCTGAAAGTATATGTCAGTATCAATATTGAACTCCCCTGCAGGAGAGGTATTCCTGAGGGTAAGGTTGGGGTTAGAAGGAGAATCAGGTAAAAAAGAAATCTTGTCCATAATTGGAGAATTAAGCATGCTATTTTTATTCTCTGGCACTGTACTCCAAAGAGACACTCCTTTGGAGGCAGTATCATAGCTATCGATATTGTAAGTGTTCAGTAAGTCATTGCCACTCGACAAACTGTCCATCTTCCCAAATATAGCAAAACAGTTGTAGGAAGAACAAGAATCAGAAAAAGAAGAAGACTTCAGGTCCATAGCCAAGTAGATACCTCTCTCTACTTGGCCTTGCCTTTTCCCTTGAGTCCTTTAGCAGCTAACTGTCATGCCCAGGACTCGAACATATCCAGGTAGTAGGCCTGGGTCTCTTTGGTCATCCATGGAGGATTTCTGGAACCTTGTGTGGCTTCAGGGACCGCAGCGATGGATGTGGTCAAAGTGAGTGGAATCTCGCAAAGTGGGCAGGATAGGGCAGTGCATAGTGGGTTCGACCAGTAACTAGGTCAAAGATGGATTGTCCTCGCGGCTTGTGCAGCTCTTTGCAGGCATAAGAGAGATGGCCTGTCTTTCTGCAGTTATAGCAGGTAAGAGTTTGCTGCTGCAGTTGGACAGTGCATGTATCCATCAGTGCACCCCAACCTGGTTGCATGCCCACTTCTGTGAAGCGAGGCTCATTAGATCTTTGAAATGGTTGCTTACTTCTTTCCAACTGCATCTTTTTGAACATTTTACCCATCTTGATGGCTTCTTCTTGCCATTTTTCTAATTTATCAGCAAGGGCAGGCATACGAATAGAGAGTTGGAAATATATATTGTAGCTGAGATGTTCTCAATACAACTGGAGAGCATTTTTGTCAGTTGCAGCAATGTCTGTGTCTTGTTGTAACAACTTGAGCTGTTGGGTGAAGGTTTCAACAGGTAGATTTCCTTGTCGAAGGGTGACAAGTCGGAGGTAACTTTCTTCCTTCAGTATGTCTATGCGGAAGTGTTCCTCAACTTCTTTCTTTAGTTCCTTCCACAAGGGCCAGTCAATGGCGGAGATTTTTCTTTGATATTTCTCCAGGGTGATTCTGGCGAAACTGCCAGCACAGCCAGTCATCCTTAGGAGGACTGCAGTGGTTTTCTGTCTTTTGTCCAGGCCATCATTGCACTGGACCCAAGTGGCCACCTTGACCCACCATGACCAAAAAGTGGATTGGTTGCCATTCCATGTACTGGGATCAGTGATTAACTTTGAAGGGAGGGAGGAGGAAGGTGCCAGGGCTGGGCCAGCAGTGGTGGCAGCAGATGTGAGTTGTTGTGTGATGAGTTGCTGCTGTTGCAGCATTGTTTGTAACATTGTGGCCATCATGTTCTGGATGTCAGCCCATGTTGCATTGGGGTCAACAGGTGGCAGTGGAATCCCTTCCATTGTGCCCGACATTTAGTCGTTGAACTTGGAGGGGCTGTGAAGGAGAGCGCAGGGGTGGAGACAAGAGAGGGCAACAAAATGGGTTGTTTTGAGATGGATGTTCCAAGGGTTACAATGATATTTCTTGCGCTATCATGGCGCTGGAGCTGGGATGGGAATGGGAATGGGTAAGACAGTGCGAGAAGAGAAGGATGGGGAAGGTGGGAAAATCCAGAGACATTGATTGATGAGAGTGAATTCCCAAATTGGAAGGGGTTCAGGGAAGTATTCCCTTTTGGGAGTGGATATGTGAACAAGGTTGAGTTCAGGGGAAGCAACATTGACTATTCTTTGAGTGGCATACAGTTCAAGGGCTGCATTCTGTTGAGAAATGCAGAGGCAGTCTGAGTTGTCATGGGAATGCATAAAATGATGGAGGTGAGGGGGAGCTGACAGGATTGGCCTTGCAGAAGTTCTATTCAAGTGAAACCAGTGATTGAGCAAGGAAAGAAACAACAAGGAGAACTCCACCTAATCTAGGCGGAGAGCAACTTCAGCAACTGTGTGTACAGTATGGGTCCTAATGTCAAGCCAGATGTGGACCAAGATGTGGTATTTGATAACAAGAAAATGGACAGTGCCCAAGTAAAGCATGTACAAGGGAAAGAACAATAGCATCCATTTATGAGGACAAGTTTGGTGAAGGCAGAGTAGGATTGGTGAGAAAAGGATACAAGAGTAGTACTCTGATTAAAACCAGCCCTAAAGGTGGAGGGAGATTCAAGTGAATAGGACTAAGGAAAGTAGACAACAGAGGGGAGCAAGTTTATATAGTGAATAGCAATGGGTTTAGGGTAGGTCATCTGAGTCCTAAATAGTTTAGGGCCGATTGAGAAAAGGAAACATGAGGTGAACATGAGTACAGCAAGAAGTCCATGTGGAAAAGAGAAGCATACTTGTGTGAGCAAAATAACAGAGATGAAAGACATGAGGCATGATGTTATGATGACATCATGGACTAGGCCTCAGGTCATGTGAGATGTCTCACAGTCACATGCACTGGTCACATGACTTTGAAAATGAGAGAAAAGCATTAAGTATAAAACTGAAGGAAAAGTGAAAGACATAGCATATAGGTCCTGAACTATAACAACCTCCACCACTGTAATAGTGCTTTCATATGCAATCTTTGTCTTTCACAGTGGAGATTCAATCCAGGTACTCCATTTGTGCTTTGCTTCCTGTCTATTCCACCAGACAATACTACATTTTTTGAGATGAGCAATATTACCTATTGAGATGCTGATTCTGCCCAATATCTTCTTGTCTAGATCTGGTCTGATGTTTTCAAGCCGAAGGGGTTCCTCATAGTCAGCTGAATTCTCTATACTGAAGTAGGTTTTTGTTATAGTTGGTCCGGGTAGGAACGAACGTAGACCTGGGAGACAAGGGATGTCGACTAAGGGGCTTGCTTATCAATGGGACGAGTCATGAAGAGAGGCAACCAGAGACAAGGATGGGTTGTGTGGTTAACGACCGGAGACTTCCACAGCGGCTTCCTGAGGTGGACAAAGGATAATCGACCAAGGGGTACCCTTGTTGATGGGACAACCACAAAGAAGAGCAGTGGGGATGAGTTACAAAGAGAGCGACTGGAGATGAAGGAGAACGATGAGCGTCCACTCAAAAGTAGAACAAGTGACTTAGAGAAGTGATGGACGAGTGAAGAGAACAAAGGTGTTATTCCAGGTAGGTCTAGCTTAGGGAATACATGATAAGAGTAGCAGCCTATATATACCCTGGGTATCAGTGCACGGACCAAGCTGTGTTACAGCGAAAGGTCAGAGAAATCTAAATAGGGTAAGTGGAGTGGAAATGATGGTGGTGTAAAGGCATCGTTGAAGAGAAGAATGAGGCTGTCTGATAAGAGATAAGAGTGAGTAATCAGGATAACCATCATGGAAGAAGAGTGGAAGTAAGCACAATGGTCGTCATGGGGAAAAGAAGATGAGAGCATGAGTCAAGGACGAGATGCGACAAGAAAGGAAAAGAAAAGAATGAATCATAACAGTTTTGGTATAGGCAAGGAATCATTTGAGATGTGAAGATGCTGATGCTGGTGCTGGAACAGTCTGAACAGCTGGCTTGTGAGGCATTACTAGGGGTGAACGCTGTACTATTGGTTGATTGTTATTAGAGATGATACCAGGCTGAGTGGCCACTGCAGCAGGTTGAACAAGGCCAGAGCTCAAGTTCATGAGTGCTTGCAGCAGCAGTACCAATGTCAATGAGTTGACATCAACACCATTCAGCAGTGCCAGGTGTTACAATTTACTCTTTTCTCTTTCCTTTCTTGTCACATCTCATCCATGACTTATACTCTTGTCTTCCTCTTCACACGATGACCACTGCTTACTTCTGTTCTTCTCATGATAGTCATCATGATTACTGTTGTAGTTCGGGCTACAACACTACCGTTTACTGATACGTTCATTGCATTCTCCTTATCCCGGACTTACGATCTTCACTTTCGAGGTCACATGACTCCTTCCCACAATCATGTGACTTGGCCACAATTATCTTATCTTATTGTACCTTAGGGGCACATGCTAGTTCCCATGATCATGTGCCTACAGGTCGATCTAGACTTTGCCTAGATCCATGATGTCACTATGACATCATGCCTCACGGCTACCACATTCCTTACCTTAGACCTACCCTAGAGTACACAGCATGGTCCGTGCACTCTTCTGTAGCAATATATATAGTGGTAGCGATGCGACTGGACTAGCCAGTCTTATTCATTTGTTCTACCCTCCACCTAGTGGGGCCTGGATACACTTGAGTACTGCTCATCCTCTCCTTTCGCCAGCTTGCCACCGTTATAAGGTTGCTATCGTATTTATCGTTCTTGGTGACACTCGGGCCATCCTAGCTAGAGGCTAGGCCACCCTCATTGGAGCTGGTTCTGGCCATTCCACTCCGTTACAATTACGAACTCTTATCTCTTTACTTCAGCTTTCTTCTTGTTTCAATGGACAGCCACACCTTCTTTATTCCAATAACTCCCGTTATCTTCCTTGCTCCACCTACCTTATCAGGTTTCCTCTGACCTTCCACTGATACATAGCCTGGTCCGTGCGCAGTCTCCCTTAGGTATATAAAGCCTGCTGTCATTACCTTATATTCCCTAAGCTAGACCTACCTGGAATAGCATCTTTGTTTCCTTCACACATCCATTGCTTCTCTAAGTCACTCGTCCTACTTTTGAGTGGATGCTTGTCGTTCTCCTTCATCTCCGGTTGCCCTTCATTGCGACTCATCCCGCCACTCTTCTTTGCAGTTGTCTCATCGACAAGGATACCCCTTGGTCGATTATCCTTTACCCACCTCAGGAAGCCCCTGTGGAAGTCTCCGGTCGTTAACCACACAACTCGTCCTTGTCTCCAGTTGCCTCTATTCACGACTCATCCTGTCAATAAGCAAGCCCCTTAGTCAACATTCCTCGTCTCCCAGGTCTACGTTCATTCCCATCCGGACCAACTGTAACAAAAGGTCTAGCTTCTCATCAAAGAGGCTATCACCATCATAGTCCCCCACCATTTCGCAACCACCACACTCAGATCCTCATTGGTTGGCTCCCCGATCAAAGCCACTCGACAAGTCTTCCTCTTCCGAGCAACTTGACTCTGAAGAAGAAGACTACCTTGACCCAGACACCCTTGTACCCTCTGTTGCTCAACAAAGCAAATCCCTTGACCTCTCACAGCAGTTCTCCGCTAGTCTAACGATCCCTCGTCAACCCACTCCACCATCTCCCACTCCCATCGCCACCACCCCTGTATTCCCCATTTCCCGTATCCCTCCCATCACTCTCCCTCCACCCGCCATCCCACCACCATTCATTAGACCACCATCCCCCGCCATGTCTTCCACCAAGCTCACTGAGCTTCGAGTTTGCACCCCTGAAGCCTTCGATGGTTCCTACAAAACTGCTGTTCAATGGCTTAATACTGTCCAATTTTATCTCCATGTCAACGACAAAGTCTATGACACTGATGCAAAGCAAGTTGTCTTTGTCCTCTCATATATGTCCAAAGGCCCTGCTCTCACTTGGGCAAACACTTTCCAGCAAAACGCCATTTCTGGAACCACCATTACCCTTGGCACTTTCGCCAACTTCATCACCAAATTCAAGAAAACCTTTGAACACCATGACACTGTCAACAATGCTGTCGCCTGGCTCGCCACAAAATGCATGGTTCTTAATGCTAAAAACAAGTGTCATGAACCATCCCTCAACTCCTACATCTCCTCGTTCCAAAACCGCATTGCCCTCACAGGTATCACCAACGAAAATGTCCTTATCAACTACTTTTCCGCCGGAATCCCTCCCTCCCTCATGCGTCACATTCTCTCCATGGATACCCCCCCAACCAAGATCTCAGCTTGGTACAAGAAAGCAACCCATTTCCAAATGCAATGGGACTGTGCTGATGAAATCGCTCGAAGAGGCAAGACGTCCTCTTCTCACTTCCACTCTTTCACCCCCACCTGCACCCCTGCCAAAGACCCTGACACCATGGATGTGGACGTAGTCCACATCACCAAACTCACCCCTGAAGAACGCAAACGCTGTATCAAGAAGGGACTTTGTTTCCACTGCTGCCATGCCAGCCATAATAGCACCTCCTGCCCTTCTTTCCCCTCCACACCTAACCGCCATCCAGAGAAAAAGATCCATTGGGTTGAAGAAGAATCTGACCTTCCCGCCTTACAAGAAATTGATGATGACGCAGATGAAGTTGCCGTCAGGAAGGTTTCCTTCCAAATGGATTTTTAGAAAGGGGATCTCAGTCAATGCAAGTCTCCCCTTCCTCCTTCTTGTGTGCTCCTGTATTTGTATCCACTACCACTAAAGCCATGCAAATCCCAATTCAGTTAGTTGTCCCCTCACACACCCAGAAAGCTATCAACACTAGTGCCCTTATTGATAGTGGTGCTGAAATCTCCTGCATTGATTGAGACTTTGTGTCAAAACATCGTCTCCCCACCGAGAAACTCACCTCCCCCATCTGCGCCTGCAACGCCGACCACTTGTATAACAAGAATGGGAACATCACCCATACTTGCACCTTATATTCCAACATCAAAGGAATCTTCCAGAAGGTCACCTTCTACATCATGGCCTGTGAAGAACCAATGTCATCCTCAGACTTCCTTGGTTAAGAATCACCAATCCCACGATCGACTGGAAAAATCGAACCCTCTCCCTCCCTGAATCCCTTGATGAGTCCAACAATTTCTACACCTCCTGTGCAAAGGACTCTGAATGCCACAACTCCCATTTTCCTGCATCCCGACACATCCATGTATCCTCTGTCCATGACTACCATCTTTATGGCTTCCTCAAACAAGAGAACGAAGAACAGTTCCTCTCTTGCGCTCTTGACAACCACACCCTTTTTCAAACCATCCGAGGAGAATCCTGTTCTATTCCCAAAGGATCTTCTGTTATAGTTCAGGACCTATACGCTACTTTTTCACTTGTTCTTATTTTCGAACTTAACGTTTTCTTTCTCTTTTCGAAGTCACGTGATTAGTGCACGTGACCGTGAGATCTCTCACGTGACCTACGGCCCAGACCATGATGTCATTATGACATCACACCTCATGTCTTTCATTTCCGCTCTCTTTCCCATGAGGACACTTCTCCTTTCCCACACGGACTTCTTGCCATCCTCATGGTATCCTCATTTCCTTCCTTTCTCACACCGGCCCTCAATCGATTAGGACTCAGACGACCTACCCTAAACTCCCCGTACTTACATATATAAACCCTCTCCCCTCATCGTCTTTTCCCCAGTCCTATTCACTTGAATACTCTCCTCCTTTGGGGCCTGTTCATTTGATTACCACTCTTATCCTTTACTTTTAACCTTTCACTATAGAGACTGTGAACAGCTCTTTAGTCAATCGTATCTCTGCATTTGCTGTCTCTCGCACAACGTTACTGTGCGCTCGTCGTTTCTTGTGCCCAGTCCATGCTGTACTTGGGCACTGTTAACTTTCTAGTCGCTGAATATCACGTCCTCGTCCACATGTGGTTGGACACCCGCTCTCGAATCGTTCATACCGTCACTGAAGTCACCCAACGCCTAGATTAGGTGTTGTGCTCTCATTGTTGTCTTTGTCCCATTTCATCTTCCATTATCGCCAAACTCATCACCACCACTGAACTCGCCATGGAAGCCAAATGGAACAAGCCGAAAACCACCCTTCCTCACAAATTCTCTCAATTTACCCCTGTCTTTACCAAGGAAACCATGGACCACATTCCCCCCTCTCACCCCTATGATCACGAGATCAACGTCAAGGAAGCCTTCATCCCGAAAGTCAGAAAGATATACCCCTTATCTCCCGACGAACACAAAGCCACCAAAGACTTCTTAGAAGAGAACCTCAAAACCAGAAAGATCCGCCCTTCGAACTCCCCTCAAGCTGCACCCTTCTTCTTCGTCAAAAAGAAGGATGGCGGACTCCACCCCTGCAAAGACTACCATTACCTCAATGAACATACTATTCGTGATGCCTACCCCCTTCCCCTTATCTCTGACCTCATTGATAACCTTCGAAACACCAAGGTCTTCACTAAGTTCAACATACAGTGGGGATACAACAATGTCCACATCAAGGACGGACACCAATGGAAAGCTACCTTTATCACCCATAAGGGGCTCCTTGAACCTACTGTCATGTTCTTCAGCCTCACCAACTTCCCTGCCACATTCCAACAATTCATGAATGACTCCTTCTGCGATATGATTGCCAAAGGATGGCTCATTATCTACATGGATAACCTCCTCATCTTCTCCCCCGACCCCGCTGTCCACGAAGAACGTACTAAACATGTCCTCCAATGAATGATGGAACTCGACCTCCATCTTAAATAATACCTTGGTATGATCGTTAAGCCAGGACAACTCACCATGGACCCTGTGAAACTTGATGGTGTCGCCAAGTGGCCTACCCCTCAGAAGGTCAAGGATGTTCACTCCTTCCTCGGCTTTGCCAACTTTTACCATCGCTTTATCCCTGATTACTCCAACATTGCCCACCCCCTGAAACGGGACAAGACTAAACAATGTAGTACAACACCTAATCTAGGTGTTGGGCTACTTCAGCAACGGTGTGTACGGTTCAATTGCGAGTGTCCAACCAGACGTGGACAAGGACGTGGAGTTCAGCAACGAGAAAGTGGACGGTTCCGAGATATAGCATTCACGAGGTAAAACAAGTAGTGTGCGATAACGTGCACGAAGTCGGCAATTGCAGGGTAAGGAAGAAAGTATGAAGAGTGGTAAACAAATGAACAGGCCCCAAGGAGGAGGGTATTCAAGTGAATAGGACTGAGGAGTAGACGATGAAGAGAGGGGGTTTATATATGTAAGTACGGAGGGTTTAGGGTAGGTCGTCTGAGTCCTAATCTATTGAGGGCTGGTGTGAGAAGAAAGAGAAATGAGGAAACCATGAGGACGGTGAGAAGTTTGTGTGGGAAAAGAGAAGCATCCTCATGGGAAAAGGGGCGGAGATGAAAGACATGAGGTATGATGTCATGATGACATCATGGGCTAGACCTCAGGTCATGTGAGAATTCTCATGGTCACATGCACTGGTCATGTGACTTCGAAAAAAGAGAGAAAACGTTAAGTTCGAAAGGTAGAGAAAAAGTGAAACGTAGCGTATAGGTCCTGAACTATAACACTACCCCCCATTCACCAGACTCGAGATCCAGTCGAGAGTCGGTGAATTCGGTATAGGAGGGACCAAATGGGTGAAAGAGGGAGATAAATTCTGTCTCGGAGATGCCCCGAATAGGTCGTGGAGCATTTGGATGTGAGGCATGAGACTCGGTGATTGCGTCTTGCACATGTTTTAAATTAGTGGCGGGTTCCTAGGTGCGATCCACCTCATCCCATCCCTTCCAGTGGATGAGGTATTGTAATTTGCCGCAATGAAGCCTGGACTGGACGATACGGTCGACTTCGTATTCTTCGTGACGATCTTCGGTCACGGTAATGGGGTCTGGTTTAAATATGTTTTGTCCGTCCAGCGGGGCTTTGTATGGTTTTATGCGGGAAATGTTAACAGTGGGGTAGATGGAGACGGAGGAAGGGAGGGCGAGAGTGACGGCATTGGGTAAAATGGTGGTGATACGATAGGGCCTGATATATTTTTGTGTTAATTTAG
>JBBPLC010000597.1:3912-15523 GCA_038089535.1 Hemileccinum rubropunctum
GCTGTTGCTGTCACTATCACTGTCACTGTCGCTGTCGCTGATGAATTCCTTTGACTTGATGGCATCTGTACATCATCATACAACAAGTCAGAACACTTTTTTCTCCATCGACTCAAGCTCAAACTCAAATCCAATGCTTACAGTGTTGCTCCTTGGCTACTTGGCGAGCCCGTTTCATACGTGCTGACTGGAACACCTTGACTTTTTGATGTTCCTGCCGATGCTCGCTTTCCCTGGCCTTGATAGTCTGACGTTTCTTCTCCTCAGCATTCCAAACCTCAGCTGCATCGTCAGTATATGTAGCTACAGCTTTCAGGTCGCTGATCGTAGACCCTAACTGTTTGTCGGTCCATGCCTGGGTTTGTCTCTTGTCCATCGCCTCTGGCAGCTCCACAGGATACAGTTCCTCCAGTTCCTCTTGACTTTGTCGGTTCTGATTGAATTTCTTGGTTGGATTCTGCTTCCGATGGACAGCAATCTCTGAAGCAACTCTGAGAACCTGAGAAGATATGATATAATGAATGAGTTAATGAATCCTTGTGTTTTTGGATGGTGGATATGACACATACCCTGAGTAGACCCTCTACCTGCTGTTTCACTCCTGGGATCGCCAGACCACTCATACCTAGGCCTAGCTCTTCTGACAGAGCTAGCTGCACTATCTGGTTCATTTTCTTGTGGTTGCGTTTGCGTAGCTCGACGTATGACTGCAGGCGGGCATTCTGATTACCCAACGTCTCGTCCTTGACAATCAACAGTGGACCCTCCATTATGTCCAAAGGGAGGTCGTCGTCATTGTCCTTTGTTGGCTGTGTATTGATGTCGTCGGCCCAAGTCCATTCGCCCAATCCTTTTGAATGCATCCACGTGTCAAGTTGAGACTTCAAGAAAAGCCTGACCTCCCAGGCCCTTTTGGTAGCCAAAAGCTCTTTTCTACCTTGGTGGCTTTGATACAGAACACAGAGTTTTTTCATCAGCGTTCCTACTTTTTTCATTTTTGTAGGATCCAGCCATGGATAGGATGTGTGAGTGAATGCAGAGTCAATCACACTCATCAATGATGTCTGATCATCGGTGAGATGCTCGGTGGAAGGTTGGGTTGCCATTGATGGTAAAGAAATTAGTGTATGGCCGTTTGCCTGTGAGACGGTGCTTTCGTTCTTGAACAAATGGGTACGCGAGTCCTTCAGAAAGGTGTTGACAATGCTACTAAAGTCCTTGTTTACCAAAGACTTGGTATCGATCTCGATCTTGGAAGACGTCATTTTGAGATAATTTTCTACAGCTAGTAGTGTCGATCGTCGATGGGTCCAAAGATAGTTCAAGATCTGTGGTAAGGGGGGTATGTTTTCATCAGTGTGCTAGCATGATCTGGCGCCAGATCATGCACTCACATTGTTAATCTTAGCTACACGACCAAACTTGGCATCTGCAAAAGACTCTAGCGTGCGGAGGTAGTCACACCACATGGATGGCTGTTGATCTATACCAAGCAAAGCCAAGGGTTCGATCCACATGGTTATCTAGCCATGATGATAAAAATACAAACATCTAACATGGGATTCATTTGACCTACCTCTTTGATCGTCAACTGAATGCTTTTCAGTTGCTCACCCAGAGCATACAAAAAACACTTGTTTGGCACGGGATAGAATTTCAAAAGTTGGTTGGGATAGATGAGCTCCATAAGGCCATGTTGAAGGGCCTTGAGTTTTCCTGGCATCGCCTTGATGATAGTATCCATGACATGATCCGTCGAGACGCGCTTGAGCATCACCTCCCCATTGACCTCTGCCTCCATCACCAGTTTTGTCCAATAATCGAGAAGCTTCATATTATACTGATTTGCCTCTGCTTTCTCGCTGCTGGCAAAAAACTCAATCATCGGTATACCCCCACCAGATTCCTTTGTTTGGAAATGTGCATTGTAGGTCTCCGTCCACGACGTCATATAGTGCTTGTCCAAGATATTACGAGCCTCTTGGGAGACCGGAGCAGACAGGTCCTTTTTTAGCCTTTGGTATTCGTGGTAAAAAGCCATTGGGAGCTCGGCTACTGAAAGATCCTTGGATACATCCTTGAAATCGACCGGGGCAGCAAGAAAGTCCAAAATCCAGACTGATTGTCGCACTGCCTGCATCATAGCCTAGAATGATGCAAGCAAATCAGCACCAGAGTATTGAAAAGTTATAAAACAAGACAAAAAAAAAGATGCTTACACCACCAATTACTGGATACCATGTATTGATGCTACGAATACTGACTCCAGTCTTTAGGTTATCCCGGGATCGGAAATGCTCATAGCGAAAGAGCTCAAATACTGTCCAAAAGAGGAGAGGATCTCTGAGAACACGTGCTACTGCAGATTTTCCCAATGTTCTCGTGCTGAGAGCCAAGTAGCGTGCACGTGCACTTTTGTCGTCCGTTCGCATCAAGATATTCATGATCGTTTGAAGAGCATCGTTGTCAGAGTCTTGATGAGCAGGCAAAAGGCGGTTTTCAGCCAAGCGGCTCTCGATCAAAGCCCGATCAGCATGCGCATTGATAAAGTCTGTAAAATACAAATACATGTTCAGCACTCAATAAATGAATGAGTTTGGATTTAAATTTGCCTAGTAGGCATGATCTGGCGCCAGATCATGCTCACTGAGCAAAGACTTACCAAGGTCAACAAATTTGATTAGCCAGACACCATCTCGAGAAATGACTAGTGATGCCTCTCGGATGACAGTCTGTAAACCATCTATGATGGCACCTGTCAACGTCCTCACAATATCGTACTTGGCCTTTTCCCATTGAGTGTATGCTTTGCGAGCATCAGAATGGTATCGCATGTAGTGAAAGCGGTGGTTCCCATTGTATAGAACACACTTGGACTGAGCAACGTTCTCTATAGTCCACTTGACTCTGTTTGTGTAAAGACCGGCCTTCATAGGCTGAAGGGAGTTGATATCAATGTCGGATTTATGAACCCCAATGACCATCGCATTGTCTATGATCCGGTTTTGTAAGCCTTGGACTTCCACGCCACTGACCAACTTGGCCATAAAGTCGTCGTCAATGTTACGAAGATTGATTAGCTGACGTTCGATCGTTGGTCCACGCCCCAGATCATTGTCGTCCATGACCGTCATCAAAGCATAGCCCAAGGTAGCATCATTGATATCATCGTCCAGGTCCTCCAACATGACTTGAACATCTGATTTCTCAATGGGCTCCACTGCAGAGATCTATCTAGCAAGTCAGAATTTTTTTTTTCATTGTATACCATGAATTAACACTTGCATATGTTTGAGCTGTCTGTAATTTCATCTAGATCAGTGGCATGATCTGGCGCTAGATCATGCTAATCTAGCGTACCTTGCTTTTCAAGGTGGCCTTGGCCTTTCCTTTCCCTTTCTCTTTCAAATCAGTGCTGGCACTATCAGCAACAGTAGTGATTGCAGGCTGAGCCTGAGTCTCAGCAGCCCCAACATCCAACTCCATCCCAGCAGTTTCAGACATGGTCTAATAGTCCATACGTGAGCATAATCTGGCGCCAGAACATGCTATAAAAAAATGATTACCTTTTTGTTCCCCTCTGTGATAGTGTCTATTGCTTCATCCTATATAATACAGTTTAGTTTGTTCTACTGTTGGAATGGTACCCATAGACTTACCTGCTCCATAGGTATAACCTCATCTACCTGGTCCTAAACATGAAATTATGAGGAGTATGTTGATTTTACAAAAAAAAAATATTTACCTCTTCCATGGCATTAGCTTCTGGAAGAGTGACAGTAGTAGAGACTACTGGATCCTATCAATCAGGTAAGCAGCATGATCTAGCGCCAGAACATGCCAGGGATATTGCTTACCTGATCCATACTCATTGGATCATTGATAGGCTGGGTGAGAGTAAGAACATTCATTTCTGGATCCTATTAATAAGATAGGAATGAGTAAGCAGCATGTTCTGGCGCCAGATCATGCCCTTTATTTGCTTACCTCCATCATCTGGTCACTGCCAGATGTAGCTACTACATCATCGGCGACAATTTTCTTTTTTTCAAAAAAAAAAAAAAAATCATTGAGTGAGCATGATCTGGCGCCAGATCATGCCAGCCACTTACCTCAATAGTGTTGGTGTTGATAGACTACAAAATGTAGCCTAAGTCAAGGTAGTTGAAAGAACTTTAGTAATCACTTACAGCCATTTGGTATTGTTTGGTATTGTTTGGTATTGTTTGTGAGTTTTCTAAAACAGGAAGGTAGTGGTTGGTGTTCAAGAAGTGTTTGAGCATAGCCACTTGATGTTTCAAATATTTATACTCAGATCTTATCTAAGATTTTCCCAATGCCAGATCTTCTGCTATTTCTTTTCTGTCTATATGATGATTAGATGGTCTCAGCATATAGACCAAACTTGTAGCTCCACTTCCCACGACCAATTTGTCTCTGACAAGTGTGGGAAGATTCCTTGATTTAGAAGCGTGACAAAGAAAATACTTTTTGAGAGCCAGCGATTTTTTTTTTCTTTTCTTTTTTTTCTTCTTGTATCAACTCGGCACATAGACAAAGTTTGTAGCCCATGTTCCCACGGGCAATGTTTGTCTCACATGCATGAGCAGATTGCCTGATCTGGACATGCTATCAACAAAATACTCTTGTATAAGCTATTGAACTTAGAATGTCTGAGGACTGATAGAAACATGTCAGATTGTCTTGCCATATAGAGATGGATGGTAGCCTGAGTGTCAACAATCGATTTGGCTCACATGACTATGCAGGAACACCCTGATTTGGATGGGATACAGGCAAAATACACTTTGACATGAGATGTAGCCTAGGTTATTCCTTGATACACAACATCACATCTGGCATGATCTGGCGCCAGATTGTACCATCATTGTTTCAGGGTATCACAAGAAGCCTGTGTGTATTATATGTCCAATCTACTTTGTTAGCTTGTACTGCTAATTTTCTGTATCCATGTACCACAAAAACAGATCGATCAGATTGCTATGTCTACCTTTTCTTGGAACATCCATCAACCAGTCCGTGAATATGGTCAACCTGGCCCATGTCACCCCAAAGTACACCTCTGCACGTGATCTCAGTCCATCATCATGGTAGATGGCAAATGCCAGAGGTGCAATGATGTCAGCATACTCGCACTCAACCTTACCTCCTCCATGCTTTTTGGCTTTTGTAAATGTAGGATGAAGGCCATCGTTGATCTGAGGCACATGACACACAAAGCAGATCTTGTTATGATGCCTGCGGTATTGAAGTTTCTGTCTCCACTCCTTGTACATGCTCCACGTGGTGTGTAGATGATTGTTCAAGGATGGACAATGAATGAGATCATGTTGTCCAACAGGCTTGGTGGGTGGATGAACCAGACAGATGCAACATGCTTGCAGTAGAGATTGCAATGTGGCCTGTAGGTGCTCGGCCATGCCAAGTGATCCAAGTTCTTGTTGGGCTCTGAGCTGTTTGACCTGACATGAGGCTTTGGCGAATGAGTTTAGAGCATTGGATGCTGGGATGTTGCTAGTCATGGTCTTGTGATGACGTGGCATGGTAGCAATCCGTATCTGTTTGGGATGATGATGCTTATCATCACTGCACACAGAGCATGTTTGGTTGAGTTGGTCTTGATGACAACCTACTCCCACGCCGTCCGTGTATAGGGTGATGCCATAGCGTAGGCAGCGTTTTGTGCCATAAAGATACAGATGATCAAAGATGGCCTGCTCATTGTGTCTTTCCGTCTCGTCTTTCTTGTTGCTCTCCTTCCACGACTTTGTTGGTACCAATGTGTGGCAGAGGGCGGGTGTTTGATCACGTCCTGCTCTGCCTTGCCCTTGAATATATTCCAGCATGTCGAAAGGCTTGTCCATGTGTACAACAAGGCGAACGTGTGGATAGTCATTGCCCGTGCTGAAAGCAGAGGTGGCGATCATGACCTTGCTGTTATGACCATTGATCCATGCCAAGTAGGCCTCTTGACGCTGTGTTGCTGTCATGACCTCCTTATCTCCGACGTAGTGGTGCCAGTTAGTTTTCTGTGCAAGCTCCATGCACATGACTATGGAAGGTGTGAATACGAGTGCACGATCCCGAGGTTGCCATGTTTGCATGGATTCTTGCACAATCTCTTGTACTCGAGCAGATAGCTCGGACTCTGTGGATGTCTTTTCCAGAATATATCTTAGCTCTGGTCGGTTTGTGCCTTGTCTGTACGTGATTGTATCTGTGAGCAAATGATACATGCTGAAGAGCTGAGACATGAAGGTGGGAGGGAGGGTTGCGCTGAGCAATACGAGCTGGACAGGTTCCGAGCGGACATTGTAAAAGTGCTCCAATGTCTTGCGATAGCCTTTGGTGATGAGAGGTATGTGAGCTTCGTCCACTATGATACGCGCAATTGGCTTGCGACGAGCTAGGTCGGCCAGTGATGTACGCCAATGAGAGGTCTGTGATTTGTCTGCTGACACAATGATGAGGTTGTCTCGTACATTGAGGCTCTCGTTGGTTTGATAGACTTGATAAGGAATGTGCATTGCGGTGAGACGTCGTTCATAGTCCATGATCAAAGAGTTGAGGGGCAGGACCAAGATGGTGACCATGTGCGTTTCTACCAAGCTGGGCACAATAGCAAGCATCGACTTGCCTCCTCCTGTTGCAAGTATGACAACGACGTCCTGTTGTTGCTCAAGAATAGAGTGCATTGCCATCTTTTGTTCTGGCGATCGCCATGTGATGTTGTCATCTTTCAACAGCACCTGCATTGTTTTTAGAGCCAAGGTCATTCCAGCAGTGACATCCAAGGTGGGGGCGGGTGGTGTACTAATCAAGTTGGCTATTGAAAACAGATGAGATGAGAGGAATGTGTTATATATGATGAGTAGCATGGTGACTCACCCGCTAAAGGGATGTGATGTGATGAAGCTGAACTTGGACCTGCCAATGCTACTGGCATGTTCTGGCGCTGGATTGCGCTGTCAGTCACAGTAGCTTTTTTGCCTGATTGATTACATGAATGAATGAATAAGCTGCCAGTAGATATGAATGAATACTTACCTGCTCCAGGCATGGATGACAGAATAGCTGCTTGCATATGCATGTTATGGTCCTCATACAAATCCTCCAAGTCTGTATCTGTGTGATCATTTTCTGGGATTATCACTTCTTTTTGTTTTCCCTTTGGATCTGTTGGTTTCATGTTTTGCATAAGACCATGCATGAGCTCCGTCAACATGGGAGTCAGTCGATCCACTACACGAGCTGCAATGTTCTCCACCAGGGCCTCTTGATCCATGATGGCACATTCTGGCGCTAGATTGCGCTCGAATCTTCTTGGTACAGGCTTGTTTGATAGAGGATCTTGCTTTTTGTTGAACATGTGGGCACGAGATTGATTATATGGTAGCCCTGTTCCACCTGGCACCACCTTGCAATGCTCCTGCCATGATGTGCTTGCTTGCAAGAATAATGGCAAGACATCCTCGGCTGCTCCAGCTAGGCTATGAGTGCTGAGACCATAGACACGGTTTTCTGTGGCCCGTGTATGTCCTGCCTGTAAAGCTTCTATATCCTCCTCCTGATCAAATTCCATGATGTCTTCCATTGCACATTTGAACTTGCGTTTCCAAGCTGTCTGGACATGTCGCCAAGGATTGATTGTGAGAGCGAATTGAACACGAGGCAAGCTGTATTTGGCCATCACCATAGAGAGATCTTTGGAAGTGAACATCTTGTTGAAGTTGACAAAGAGCATGTCCTTGTAGAGCTGAACCACGTTCTCATCATCAAAGCAGATCTTGGCTGCTAGCTGTGCAAAAGGTCGGGCCATGGCAAGATCCTGAATGAGAATATCGCTCGTGATGGCATCCAGACCATGTGGTATGAGCTTGTCCTGCCCAGTCAATGCTGTTGTCTTGGAGTACTGGCAAAGAAGGGTCACATGATGTCCACACATGACCAGGTTACGGGTTGTCCGTGTCTGAGTGTTACGATATGTTGTGGCGGTCAGCTCTGTGCCTCTACCGGGTGCACCACTAAGCATCTCTGTGCGAAGCAAAAGTAGCTTTTGAAGCTCAGCATAGTCTTGCAGCCACCTGCGTAGAGCTGCACGATTCCAGATAAGCTCTTCGTTTTGCTGTAAAAGAAACCCAGAAAAGGTTCCCTTGCCCTCGACAACAGCCCGTACAAGGCAAGCACGGTCTTGAAAGCATGTGTTGCTAGGATCAAAGAGAAAGGAGTATCCTACGTCCTTGTTGGTGAGATCGTCCACCAGCTCAGTGTAATCTATTCGAAGAGCAAGCCCACCCAAGATCTTGTTCTCCCAGATGGAGATGAGGTCCCGTTCGATGTCTTCAAAGATACCACAGACATCAGGGAAAGAGATGGAATTTCCCTTGTATTTCAAGGTCATCCAGTCTTTTGTGTCCATCCACCAGATGTGTGGTAGTCCAGTGGTACCATATGCGATTGCGGAGGCTCTATGTTGTAGAGAGCGTAGACGAGCAAAGGTGGAGTAGGTCTTTTCTGTAAACCAAGGTTGAAGGGCATCACAAGCCATGGCTTCTGTTATCTCATTGTCTGGACAGTCAGTGCGTGCTCTGATCTCCTTCAGGAAGGTGAGACGCATGCAGTACTCGAGCTTGGCAATGATTTTGGTGACGTCCTTTGGCTCCTTGAATGATCCATCTTCGTTCAAAGTCAACAAAGCAAGCCCAGCCTCGGTTGGATCCGTGATGCGTGACGGTGAGTAGGCCAACTTGGGCCACATCTTGAGCCACATTTTCATGAGCACCAAGTGTATTTGTTTGATGATCTGTGATGTCTCTGCTTTGTCCTGTAGTAACTCCACCAGATCTGCGATGGCAAAGTTGAGTTCTCTAGCCTCTATCAGCCATTGATCGCGCAAGAGCATAGTGATGATGCAGATGACAGGAGTGATATAGTTTCTCATGGTGTCCTCAAGCATGTGCTTGTGGAATGGGGTATTGGAGATGCCACTGCAAGCAATATCATGTGTTAGTGCTGAGCACGATCTGGCGCCAGAACATGCTAGGAGAGCTTAGCACACCTTTTGATAGGGTCTGGCGAATTGAGACGTTGAAGGACAAGCTCATCGCTTATCTCAATCAGCTTGAGTGCCTGTTGAAAATACTGCTCTATGGCGCTATGTAGGTCTTTGTAGTCGGACTCGTCTGGCTGTGGCAGCATGATGGAGCGACGTAGCTGATCTATGGACAGCCCATGTTCTGCTATATGCTCGTGCCACCGTGTGGTACGTAGCCAAGGGGTGATGAGCCGATGATCTGGGGGAACCTGAACATTTTTGAGCTGCTTATTCAAGTCCTTCATGAGCTGCTCCGTGATGATCTCTGTTCTTGTTGGTGGTGTCATTGATGCGATCATGACCTCCCAGAAGGTGCGCTGACTGCCAGCACCTTCTGTCTTCATTCTTTGTGCCTTGCATGATCGCCAGGTATTAGGAACTGGCACATCTTGATGATATTCGACATGATGCTTTCTGATTGATTTGGATGTCGACATTATAGTAGGACAGTGATGGCATGCAAGAGCATTGTATATGGCAAGACCATGCACGACTGGTCTTGGTCCACATATGGTGGGAAGTGCTTGCGTTAGCTGTAGCTCTGTAACGATCGTTTGAAAGTGTTCCAGAGTAAATTCAGGCAAAAGCTCTGAATGTTTGTTGGAAATATGGGTTCTTGCTGTTGATGTGGGTATGGCCTCCTTGCACAGCTGACATACCAAGAACCGAAACTCTGTATTCATGGCCAGGTTCAACCTGGTCAAGTAGGGATGTTGAACCAAGGGTGGATTTGAGATACTGGCATCATATCCAGTTGTTACTGGTGCGGATTTCTCGAGATGATTACTGGATGCAATTGGCTGTACTTGCATGGTGGTGTTGACGAGCGACTATAATGAAACATGATGTATGTGAATGAATGATTACATTTGTATATTCTTGAATAAGCTGACCATCAAGGAGGGCCTTTGTATATCTATAGGAGACATGGGCTCTAAAGGATGAGGTGATATGATATCCATATCTCTCATTGATCTTGTGCTGGTAACCTAATATGGATAGCATGATCTAGCGCCAGAACATGCATGCATTTTTTTTGGGAGAAAGGTACGTACATGATCAAGATCCATGCCTGGTGATTTCATGCAAGCATCATCATTGACAGTAATAGTAGCAGCAGCTAGTGGCGAGGCTGATTTCATGATCTCATCATACATAGAAGAGGTTGTCTGTGATCAAAGTTGATGTGATCAGAGGCACAATCTGGCGCCAGAATGTGCTGACCTACCTGGACTGCATTGATGGTAGCAATTTCTAATACAGTAGCATCAGAGCTATCTGCCATAGCTATAGCAGCAGGTTGGTATGTAGATTGCTTACATAATATTAGTTGTAGTTGATAACATCAAAAAAAAAACAATTGAAAAAACCCACCTTTTTTTCTGCACCTAGCCAGACAGTCTTGAGATTTTTCATGTGTTTATGCAAAGCATCCACAGTGGTAAAGCCTGGACCTTTGGGACACTTGACATGAGAACAATAGCACAAAAAGGTGGTGCCACCCTCATGTCTTGTGATGGTAATCTCCTGTCCATTGTAAGCTACAAAGGTCACTGTCTTGACACACTTTTTCCAGTGTGCATCATGCAGGTTCTTGTTGTTGAACTCAAGTCCACATTCCTTGCAACTCCTGGCCATTGGTGGTAAGTAGTGATGATGAGATGATGGTGGTAAAAAGAAGTCAAGATGTAAAGAAATTAATTTTCCCACAATGAATGTTTGTTGGTGTGTTTGTTATTTCCACAAAAGGAAATTTCCATTTTAGGACAATGTATGTTTGAAGCAGAGAAACCATGAGTTGTGAATTCCTCTCATGTTTAGATCCTTTCTTTTGTAATGAGTTGGTATGGTATCAGCTCCACTTGATAGTAGGTCAAGTTCCTCTCACTAGCTTTGTTGATTCCTCAGCCTAGTATCTTTGCTTGATCTCAGGCTGCTATCATTGCATGAAAACATGAAGCACTGTTTGAAATCACAATGACCATATTATCATGTTGCTCATAAGTTGGTATGATATGATCTGTGCCAACATGTTTGCTTGTTCTCATCTATTCTTGGTCAATCAAGGTTGATATAATTGGATAAAAACATGCACCACTCTTTGAAATGGACTACTCTAGCAGCATATGATCATGTGTTGGTAATGTTTGATCAAAAGTTGATATGGCATGATCTGGCGCCAGATCATGGAGGCGCGTCCATCCCAAATAGAGAGCGTGTCCAGTGGCAGTGAGGCGCGTCCATCCCAAATAGAGAGCGCGTCCAGTGGCAGTGAGGCGCGTCCGTCCCAAATAGGGAGCGCGTCCAGTGGCAGTGAGGCGCGTCCATCCCAAATAGGGAGCGCGTCCAGTGGCAGTGAGGCGCGTCCGTCCCAAATAGGGAGCGCGTCCAGTGGCAGTGAGGCGCGTCCGTCCCAAATAGGGAGCGCGTCCAGTGGCAGTGAGGCGCGTCCGTCCCAAATAGGGAGCGCGTCCAGTGGCTGTGAGGCGCGTCCGT
>JBBPLC010000598.1:0-15487 GCA_038089535.1 Hemileccinum rubropunctum
GGCTTCTCGACCTCGCCGATTTTGATCTCAACATGCGGCATGTTCCTGGCTCCCAACTCGCCAGCCCTGATGCCCTCTCCCGCCGCCCTGATTTACTCCCCGCCATCGACTTCCCAGACAACGACAATGTCACCCTCCTTCCCCCATCCTTGTTTGTCAATGCCATTGACACCGCTCTGGCTGATAAAGTTCAGTCGGCCTTGGCCTCCGACCCCCTTGTCCTACAAAGCCTCCAATCTATGGATGGTTCTATTCCTCCAGCCTTCCGTTCCCGTCTCTCCAACTGGAAACACATCAACGGCCTCTTGACCTACAAGGACCGTATCTACATCCCCAATGACCCCTCCCTCTACCACACTATTGTCCAACGATGCCACGACCATGAAACCGCCGGACACCCTGGCTTCCTTAAGACTCGCCAGCTTGTCACTGCTGAATTCTGGTGGCCTGGCCTTGCTTTCTTCATACGTAAATATGTGGAAGGTTGCGCCACTTGTCAACAAAACAAGGCCAACACACACCCCACTGTTCCTCCGCTTTCCCCCATCTGTTCCCTCGCTTCCTGCCCTTTCCAACAGGTCTCCTGTGACCTCATCACCGATCTTCCCCTCTCCGCCGGCTTCAATTCCTTATTGGTCGTGGTTGACCATGGGCTTACTAAGGGGGTAATTCTATGCCCCACCAAGAAGTCCATCACCACTGAAGGAGTTGCCGATCTTTTCTTCCACAAAGTCTTCCTCTGCTTCGGTCTCTATGACAAAATCATCTCCGATCGTGGTCCCCAGTTCGCCTCTGCCTTCATCAAAGCCCTCGGGAAAATCCTGAACTATGACCTCTCCCTCTCCACCACCTACCACCCCCAATCTGATGGGGAAACCGAACGTGTGAACCAAGAAGTCGAAACCTATCTCCGAATCTTCTGCGGAGATAACCCTGCCTCGTGGTCTGAGAAAATCTCCCACACCGAATTCACCCATAATCACCGCCCTCATTCCATCACCAGCAAATCCCCATTCTTCCTCATGATGGGCTTCAAACCCTGTGCCCTACCTTCCCTCCTTCCCAAATCCCCTCTCCCTGCCATCGAAACTAGACTCAAAGCCCTCTCCGCCGCTCGCGACGAAGCCTTAGCAGCCCACGAACTCGCCCACCAAGTCATGGCCTCCTGCACCCGCAGGAACTTCACCCCATTCGCACTAGGAGATAAGGTGTGGCTAGAAGCCCACAATCTCAAGTGATCTATCGCCAACCCGAAGTTCGCCGCCAAGCGAGAAGGACCCTTTACCGTAACCAAGGTCTTATCTCCAATCGTTTACCAACTCCGCCTTCCCAAAACATGGAACATCCACAACACGTTCCACGCTTCCCTCTTATTGCCCTATCACGAAAACGACATTCACGGACCCAACTTCCCCGCTCCACCGCCTGACCTTATCCAAGGCAAAGAAGAATATGAAATTGAAAAGATTCTATGCCACTGCGGAACTCCGTCTCGCCACTTCTTCCTGATCCGATAGAAAGGATACTCTGCCAAAGAAGATTCATGGGTCCCTGAATGGGACTTGAAACATGCAAAGTCCACTCTCGCAAATTATAAAAAACTCCACCCCTCCGTCTTCCCTCGCAACCCAACTTGATTCCCTACCACCATGTCCACCCAGCAAACTGTCTCCGATTCCGTTTCATCTCCTTCCTCTTTGTCTCCTTCTACCTTAGACTCTTCCCCTTCTTTGGCCAAAAGGCTTTCCTCTCCACCCCCGCGTAACTCCCCCGAACCCTCCTCCACTCGCCCATCTCCCGGATGGAACCACACCCCCTTGCCCACCTCGCCAGTCACTCCCCACGCCATCGTCTCCGTCAATATTCCTCTCTATGCCCACCGCCTCCACGAAGAACTTGCTGACGGCCGCGCCCTGGAACGCCAGGCATCCCTCCTCCGCAATCCTCGCATCGCCATTCCCCTCGGCTGCTACCTTGACATCGGTTCCCCGCTGTGGAACCTCTACCACGCTTACCTCCAAGTCCAACGTCTCGGCAACCTCCTGACCCTCTCCGGAGGAACCTTCGGCCGTAGGGCCAACTTCGTTCGCAACATCCAGCAGATCCTTGAGGGAAACCTCACTGCTACCCTCTTCCAACTCGGTATGCCCGAGTTTCTTGACGACGTCGACCGCTACCTCTTCGAGCTAAACCAGTACCACGCGCACCCTAACCGCACTCATCCCGCCTACATCGCTCCTTCCGTCGTCACTTCGGACGAATACCAAACCCCTTCCACATCCTCTTCCCCACTCCTACCGGACGAACTCATGGTCGTCCAGCATGCCGAACTCGCGCACAAAGCACAAACTAGAGGCACCATCCACAGAGAATTCACCGACACCCCCCTCTCTCGTTCTCACCCTCGATATAATGAGACCTGTTTTGAGTGTCACTGCCTAGGACATTGGCATATCGATTGCCCTTGGTACCAATGCCCATCCTGCCTTGTAACCACCCCACATCACACTCAACAACGTTGTCCTCTCCGTCAACGCACTCCCCCTCCTCCTTTCTCCTCGCCGTCTAGTTCCTCCCGCTCCTCCATATCCTCCACTTGCCCTGTTCCCCCTCCTCGTTCTTGGGTCACACCATCCTATCCCTGCCATCGTAACCGACGATCTCGCTCTCCCATTCCCCGCTCCCCCTCTCCATACGACTACGATGATCCCTATGATGATGCCACCTATGCCAACATGACTGGCTCCTCCGGCGCCTCCTACCGCAACTTCTGACTCGCACCATTCACGTATTATCCTTCTCCGGAGTTTCGGATCTAGTAGGGGGGTAATGTTACGATTCATCTTTTCTTTGCTTTTTCGCATTAGCATTCGTCTCACTCTTGCTAATGCCTTTCTTTCTCATGACGACCACCGCTTTCTTTCGCTCTTCTCACGATGGTCATCTTGATTATGAACTCTTATCTTTTGTTCCGCTTCCTCCTAACGGACAGCCGTACTTCCTTTGTTCCGATAACTTCCGTTATCTTCCTCTCACCACTTACCTTATTGAGCTTCCTCTGACCTTCCGCTGCTACATAGCTTGGTCCGTGCGTAGTTCCCTTTAGGTATATAAACCCTGCCGTCGATACCTTGTATTCTCTAAGCTAGACCTACCTGGAATAGCACCTTTGTTTCCTTCACTCGTCAATCGCTCTCTAAGTCATCCATCCTACTTTTGAGTGGACGCTCGTCGTTCTACCTTCGTCTCCGGTCGCTCTTCTTTGCGGTCATTCCGTTGACAAGGACATCCCTTGGTCAACTTTCCCTCGTCCACCTCAGGAAGCCCCTGTGGAAGTCTCCGGTCGTTAACCACACAACTCGTCCTTGTCTCCAGTCGCCTTTCCTCGCGACTCGTCCTGTCGATAAGCAAGCCACTTAGTCGACATCCCTCGTCCCCCAGGTCTACGTTCGTTCCTACCTGGACCGACCATAATAATTTGCCTGAGCCGGTTGCTTCCCCTTGTGCCCTCCAAGAAGGTGCTGATCCCATGACAAGACCACAGCCTTGTGGATCTTGTCGATGGTGGGGGTTTTGTTACGGTCGGTCCAGGTAGGAACGAACGTAGACCTGGGGAACAAGGGATGTCGACTAAGGGGCTTGCTTATTGATGGGGCGAGTCGCGAAGAGAGGCGACCGGAGACAAGAACAAGTTGTGTGGTTACCAACCGGAGACTTCCGCAGGGGCTTCCTAAGGTAGACGAAGGATAGTTGACCAAGGGATGCCCTTGTCAACGGGACGACCGCAAAGAAGAGCAGCAGGGACAAGTTGCAAAGAAGAGCGACCGGAGACGAAGGTAGAGTGACAAGCATCCACTCAAAAGTAGGACGGGTGACTTAGAGAGCGATGGATGAATGAAGGGAACAAAGATGCTATTCCAGGTAGGTCTAGCTTAGAGAATACAAGGTAACGACGGCAGGCTTTATATACCTAAGGGGAACTGTGCACGGACCAAGCTATGTAGTAGTGGGAGGTCAGAGGAAGCCCAATAAGGTAAGTGGTGTGAGGAAGATAACGGAAGTTATCGGAGCAAAGGAAGTGCAGCTGTCCGTCGGAAGGAAGCGGAACAAAAGATAAGAGTTTGTAATCAAGGTGACCATCGTGAGAAGAGCGGAAGGAAGCAGTGGTCATCATGTGAAAGAAAGGCATTAGCAAGAAGTGTAAGACAAATACTAATGCAAAAGGCAAAGAAAAAGGTGAATCATAACAGGTTTTGGGCACGCCAGCTGCGTCCTTGGCTTGGATCATCATTTGCAAAACGACGTCCATGGTGGGAGGGAGCTTGCTCAAAAGCAGCATCACCTGGATGCTAGCGGGGATGTCATAACCAGCGGCCTTCAACCTCGCAAAGAGGTTTGCTGCCTTGTCAAGGGCAGGGGCAGGATGCGATGCACTGGGAATCAAGAGCTCAAGCAACTCCTTGAAGATACCATAAGCACCGGCTAGGCCAGGCTTGGCATACTCATCGTGGAGCACCTCCATGAGGTTGGCAGCATCCATGAGGTCAGTGTGCTTGGCTCTGATGGGCTCAGAGAGCCTCATCTTAATCAACCCCAGAATTTGGTTGTTAGCCTTGGACCACTGGATCCAGGCATTTTTGTCATCAGCGTCACTTTTGTCGGTCAATGCCGCCAGATGCAAGAGCTCAAGGGCCCAAGTGGATCCAGTAGATTGGAGGTAGGAAGCTATTGCTGGCCACCACGCCTGCCAGTTCGTCCCATTGAAGATGGGAATGGAAACGTCCTTCATAGAAAGAGACATAGTAGATAATATCTGGAATGCAACAGTGTCAGGGTGTCATTCCAGCATAGGTTCATTACCATGGCGCTATCCGGTGCATAGGAACAGTCTTT
The DNA here is from genome assembly GCA_038089535.1 of Hemileccinum rubropunctum. Taxonomy (NCBI): domain Eukaryota; kingdom Fungi; phylum Basidiomycota; class Agaricomycetes; order Boletales; family Boletaceae; genus Hemileccinum; species Hemileccinum rubropunctum. Next base: position 4,894 of record JBBPLC010000598.1, read on the forward strand.
CGACGTTCTCTAGCACAACGAATGCACAATGATGATGAGCATGAGGTCAGGCAACATGTAGGTGCAGTCTTTCGATGCACACTACAGTGCACTACCAGGGCTTATAACCTGTTGAAAGCATACAGGTGGTAAGGTAGAGGAATACCTGACACTCACCAAGGTTAGAGGGGTTAGCTTAAGGAGATGGTTGTGGTAAGAACACAAGATGTTATTTGAACTCAGATGACTGAGTTCCAACTTATATACTATATAGACCGTGTGACTATTTTCTAACAAGGTAAGCTACACTACAACTAGTAAGTAATAAGTAGCGTTGAGAGCTACTACATGATGCTCAATCAATAGGATATGCACTGCTGCTGCATTGTATGATGCCTCCTTGAAATTTCCACCCTGGGAGGCTTCTGCATGATGTTCAAAGAGGTAGTTTACAAGCTCAGTAACCTCACATTTAGTCCACTTCACCTTGGGCTTTGGTACTGATCAAGTATCTTGGCTCATGATTGCTGTTGTCTGTGTTAAGATATCAATGAAGGAAATGAGGTTCTGGTGAATGAGTCGGCGATGAGCATTCACCTACTCAAGCAAGAAATCAGATGGATGAGGGATCATTGTAGCGAGTGTTGAAGGTTTACTAGCATTTGGTCTCCGCTACAATGCTGGAGGATGATGCCAAGGTTACTGCCAAAAACCAAATAACACCAAGCATAGGAACTGCTGACTACCATGTTACCGAACAAGCTCTAAGTTATTAATCATTAAGCTAAATTAATCTAATCTGTCACAATTTTCGTGTTCCGCCAGTTCGGTGAGAAATTAAGTAATCAATGTGATATGATATGCTTTACATACAACACCTGAGGCCTGACTGCGTGGCAGTCTGGGCAGATGCCAGTGACAGATGGCATGTCTAAGTCTGACTGCTCGACCCTCCGCCTAAAAACACAATGATTAAAGCTACGGTAAGACCGAATACCCTAAAAACTTATATCAGTTGGTTGACGCCATGGCTGTGCTCTTCGATTCCGATGTGTGACTAAGAACTCAGAGACTTTTTGGCAGTGGCTGCAGTGGCAACATCATCCAACGTACCAGCCCCAGCTTGTCGACTTCTGTCACGATTCTGCAACTTGAAGACGACATTCACAATTCTGGTAGAAATATGTGGCCTCGCCAGGGTGAAGCAGCTAAGTAGGTTCATCACGACAATACTGCCAAATCAACCTATTGCAACGTGCTGTAAACCCAGCTTCCTAGATCCCTTCCGTTTATCCCAGCCAACTCGTGTGCCAAGAGCGTGAGTCGATCTACATAGAGACCTTCCTGTTTTGATTTATCTGCGTTCCTCATCACCACTATAAGCTCTCATCCTTCAGGAACATTCACACAAAATGCCCCATCAAACTTTACCCCTGAAGGATATATCCCATATCAAGGATCACCTTACCCCGGAGCATATGCACCTCCTGCAGGGTCCCCGCCCTTTTACCCTGGAGGGTACCCAGCACCTCCAGGTCCTCCACCTCTGCCACCCACCGGGACACAATCGTATGGCTTTCAGCCAGTTCCCGGTGGACAGACACAACCTGCTTACTTTCAGTACTCACAATGTAACGGGAAAAAGAAGGCATTGCTTGTATGATTTCATCTTGAATATCCGTTTATTCTCCAACTCTCAGTTATTTATAGATCGGCATAAACTACATTGGCCAGCCGGAGGCGCTTCATGGGTGCATAGAAGATGTGCATCGCATGAAGACATTTCTTTTGAGTTAGCTTTTTTCCCCATTTTCATTTAGTGATTGTATATTGATCTGAACAGGTCGCGGTTACAAAGAAGAGGATATGGTAACACTCACAGACAATTCTTCCCATCCTCGTCAACGACCTACTCGACAGAACATGGTCCGTCGCGTTCCTAGACCAATTTCGAGTGACCTTATGTTTTATCAGTTTGACGCAATGCACTGGCTTGTGAAGGACGCTCGGCCCAACGATTCCCTTTTCTTTCATTGTACGTTGCATATCATACAAGGACTCGGCGAAGGCGATCCCTTAGCCATTTGAACAGATTCGGGGCACGGAGGACAAACTGAGGATCTGGATGGTGATGAAGAAGATGGATATGACGAAGGCAAGTTAATTCAGCACCTCCCCTGGAACTTGGATTTATGACTTTCCTTGTCAGTCATATACCCCGTGGACTTCAAGATGGCCTCACATATAGTGGACGATGTTCGTCAGCAATATCAGATCTCGTGGCACGTGTCTCAAGGCTGTTGTAGGACATGCACAGAATCATGGTTAGTGGTCTTCCTGCTGGTTGTCGCCTAACAGCCATCTTTGATGTAAGTAAACTTAAAACGTACCGTCTCGACACTAACTTTTCGGTAGGCATGCCACTCTGGTTCGGCGTTGGGTACGAATCTGATTATACTCCATGAAATAGAGCTAATATTTTTTGTTTTTAGATCTCCCATACACGGTACGTGCCCGTCGCCAAGATGAACATCTATGCTGTTCTGCTGCATATCTTTGATACTGATTACACAGTATTCTACGGAGGGAAAAATCAAGGAACCCAATGTGAAACTTGGGGCAGCAAAGGGACTATTGTCTACTTTTACCTCCTTTGAGAGGAATGATATAGGTGGCGTTGTTCGCGGTGTAACAGACCTTCTCCATGTCGCGTCTGGAAGCGCACAGAAAGCTTCCCGATACACAAGAGCGACGAGATCAAGTGCTGCTGACGTGGTAAGACGACTTCACCTTCATACACGTTACTGTGGGGACCCTTACTGTATCCATGTCAATGTAGATGTCTTGGAGTGGTTGCAAGGACTCTCAGACGAGCGCTGACGCCGAAATCAGAGGCCGTAGCGCAGGCGCCATGAGTGATGTGCGTGCTCCGGACTTCTTTCTTCACGTTCCACTATATTATGTTATTGATCCCCGTGATGCCAGGCCTTCCTTACTGTACTTGGTAGGTCTTCCGCCGGTATCGAATCGATTTCCAATGATTGAGATGGACTTATACAGCTCGAAACCCTTACCCGAGTTACATGCAACTCCTCAATGAGATGAGGTGAGCGTGCTCAACCACCCTGTTGTAGCGACATCTTTGAAGCTAGTTCCGTATCCAGGTGGATTCTTAGAGAGAAATATAGCCAAAAGCCCCAGGTGCGTAACCATAGGCTACCAAGAGACCTATTTTGATCCGATTGCGTTAGTTTTCGAGTTCCCACCCCATTGTAAGTCACTAATTCGACTCGGGCCTCCGCAAAAACGGATTGACAGTCATTCTCTTCGCAACTTCAGGATACCAATCTGCAGTTCATTGTCTAACTGCGAAAGCCCAGGACCTCTGGGATCACACCTCTTCGAGAGCAATAGCAGGGATAATGCGTTCGCCCGGCAGATTGGCGAGAAAGCGCAACAATTACGCAAATGTCTTCTGTATGATTAAAATAAGTGTACGGGAATACGAGTGTGTAAATACAAAAGGAGAAGAATACTACGCATCGCATTCTACACTTATGACGCGGGCCGTTCCCTCATCTCCATACAGGATAGAGGAATCCTGCGGAGACGCACCAGAAAATTTTGAGAGAGTTTGAGGCAAGAGCGATTTGGCGTCAAGAACGACGGCAGTTAGCTGACGACCGTATGCCTGGCGGAAACCCGGATCAAGAAACTCGGTGAGCAACAGAATTGGATCACTTACACAACCAGTATCCACACCGACTGACCATCGCTTCACATCAAGATCTCGAACTGCGGCGTGGCCATATATCACCATCGAGGGGAAGCAGTGTAGGAGGGCGCGTGTCATCGAGCTGTGTTTGGAAGGGACCGAGCCGGAACAGCTATTCATTACATCATTCCATAAATCAGACCACGGGGTACCCTTCTTGCTGTCTTTGATTTTGCCATCTTCTGAGAGACTCCGCATGTTCATCAAGACCCAAGGGTCTTGGTTCTGAGGGATTTCGTTCAGCAACGCTATCTCTTGAAGACCTCGAAGGACAAGATCGTCTTCATCTGGATTGGCGGTAGTGGGCCAATGAGAGAGTGGCTGCTTGGGATCATTAAATTTGCGAGTAGGGTCGGCGGCCAGCAATCCAGCATGGACGAAATATGTGTGTGCCGTGGGTGCGTAGAGGACGAGAGGCAGAGAGCAAAGGTAGTCATAATGGGCTTGAGACATGTCGCGGGCAGTTACGTAGCGTTTGCCTAACAGTTTCCAACCACTAGGCACGTATGCTTCCCATTCCTTGTGCGACTTCCTGAGCCAAGTATCGAATTCGGCATGCGGCTCGTCTCCGTCGATATGAGACCAATGTGAGTCCACATCTTCCAGCCATTCTCTACCACCGGGAAGGGATACGATCCAGTCCATCCAGGCTCGCCATTCGATGACCTTTTGATCATTATTGCCACGGACACCGAGTATACTGTTCGCCGACATAAAACCCAAGACAGGATTGGACGAGACCTTTTTGCTCTTCGAGACAAGGTCGCCCAAGTGGATCAACGTGTCTGACTGCGGATTGTACGAAACTTTTGCGAGCAAAGCGCTGCATAGGCGAGAGTGATGAGGGGCATTCACGATGAGTGGGGAAGCGACAGGGCGAACCTGAGCGATTGGTTCATGCCATGGATGTCTCCGATGGCGATGATACGCCTCTCATCATCTGGGTCTGGAATGATGGTGACGATGAACTAGACGTTTTCAATGGAAATTTGTGACTTACGGCTGGGAACAACGGACTGGGGAAGGGTCTCGAAGACACTGCTGTAGTGAGAAAAATCTGGAAACTCTACATCTTGAGAAATTCGGTCAGCAAATACCATGAGATAGCCACGGGTGACTGACCCGGCTGTTTCGGGAGGCGATGTCGGGTTCCATCGAGGACGCTGGCGGTGAAAATGAAGAGAAGAAAGGTTGCGATGACCGTGGCAGAAAGGACGAGCCGAATCAAGCCCCACGGTTTGAAGCGTCTTCGATCGACCGAGCCCGATGTCGGTAGCAACGGTGAATCGGACTCCATCTAGTTGTTGTGGTCAAGCCTTGGTGTGTGTATTCTAGTTCCAAGTCTAGTCTAGTCATACTCGGATCCGAATGCCATGGCTATGCTTCCGTACGAACAATTGTTCCTTCCATCGCGCGTCGTCTGTCAACCTCTGTGTAGTCCTTGTTACCTTCTGATGCAGGACCGACCCATTTCCATGCACTCTCCTTGACAAATTCCTCGAATGTCCATAGTTTCGGTTGTAGCCTAGACAGTGGACAACACCACACATAAGTGTGCACTTGTAGCGGGCGCGTGAGCTCGGGGGGAAGGTCTTTCGGCACCACGCTCGTCGTCTCTATGTCGTCGAGAGCGACCGAGGGACCCAGTGGTTGTACGAGAACCATTTCTCGCGTATACTCCTACCACAAAGAATTCCGTCAGCTGCCGTTGTTCCTCGACTCAATCGGCTAGGACTCACATCCCCCTCGAAAATGTCTAGTAGCCTCATATCTTGGTCGGAAAGTCCTACCACCAACGACCCTCTCACAGATCTCTCCTCAAGCGCAAGATCTTCACTAAACATGGCACGGCTTTGAGAGTAAGGGACTATACCCGGGTAATCTGCACCCTACAGCTCATCGAGAGTGAGTGACAAAGCTGCAGTACAGTATAGTGTTCGTCTACATTGATTTTGTGTCTGGTATAGTCCTACAAGTCGTCTGTGAGATTCAAACGGAAGCCAACGGGCACTCGAATACTCACGAGCAAGAGCGCTGGGCTGATCTGGAGGTACGACCCATCGTGTCCGATCACTCGCTTCAGTATTTTCGGGTGCATCAACGTTCCATAGAAGAAAGCGGGCGCCATCGATCAAGTACTGGCAGAAGTGAAAGAAAAACAGGCTGTGGGAGATGGTGTGGACATACGCGATAAGATAAGACCCTCTTATCGACAGCTCACAGTGATCCGATCTTCTACTGGCAGGTATGACGGACACCAAGTCTCTTCCTCACCAGTTTGTAAACACTGCCGAGCTTTACAAAACGTCGCCGCCACCATTTGGACGCGATACACTTGCACTTTTTGGATTTGAGCCCAGTTATGTCAACCTCAACCATGGCAGGTGTCCTGTTGTTAAACAAGATTGGCTGCCGACGTATTCGCAGGTTCCTACGGGTCACTACCACTTCCCGTCCGTGCATATTGCAACGAGTTGACTGACCAAGTCGAATCGAATCCGGACAAATTCATGGACCCGGGCGTCAACTGCATCCACTATCTGAATCGTGTCCGAGAACGCGTTGCCAAGCTCATCGGGGCAGAAACCGATGAGTGCGTCATCGTAAACAATACCTCGCACGGCCTCGCAACCGTCTTGCGCAATGTCATCTACAATGAGGGTGACATCTTGGTCGGAGGTGTGACCATCGAGTCTACGACATCTTTCTTGGGCCTCACTCTTCTTCTGCTCAGCAACAACAACGTATGGTGCTGTGTCCCAAGCGCTCAAGTATATCGCAGATATTCCACCTCACCCCACTTTGTCGACATTCAACCTTCAGTTCCCAACGAAGCGTGCGACAATCGTTCAAGATTTCAAAGTGCACATCGAGCAGCTGACAAGACAGGACGACACGACAGGGAAAAGGAAGATCTTCGTGGTCATTGATAGCATCGCTTCTCTACCAGGGGTTTCACTTCCCTGGAAAGAAATGGTGGCAATCTGTCGAGAGGCAGGGGTCATTAGCGTCGTAGATGGTGCTCATTCGATAGGACAAGAATTGGACATCAACCTGTCTGAAGCACAGCCCGACTTTTGGGTTTCTGTATGTTCTCCTTTACTCTTTTTGAACCATCCGTGACGCAGCCTGCATTCCCCAAAGAACTGCCATAAGTGGCTGTTTTCAAAGAGGGGGAGTGCCGTTCTTTATGTCCCAAAGAGGTTTGACTAAACTCTCAATTTCCGTGGGTTTCTAATTGGGAAAACAGAAACCAGCATCTCATCAAGTCGCCGATCCCCATGTCGGTCGCCTATAAATCTCCGCGCGACGATGATTATCAAGGCCCTCAAGACTTCGTCAAGCTCTTTGAATGTGCATATTCACATTGTCGTGATTACTCTGCCATTCACTTTGTTCTAGGGACAGGAACAATCGATTACGTCCCACAGCTGAGTATCGGTGCAGGTGTGTGAACGCACTTGCTGGTTATCCCACAAACCTTGTTCCTAACGTTCCGCAGCGATTGATTTCAGAGAATGGTTGGGTGGAGAGCACAAGATCAACGAGTATACCCACGCACTCGCCATCGCAGGAGGTAAACATCTAGCAGCACGACTCGGTACCAGTGTTTTGGATCCAGATGGCGACTTGACATTGAACATGGTTGGTGAACAACCACCCCTTCCCCACCACAGTGTTTGTTTGACATGCTGTATATAGGTCAATGTGGAACTGCCTCTCCCTTATGAAATTAAGCACTCCGAGGAAGTCCACCAGATCTTTATCGATACTCTATTACTCAAATGGCAGACCTATGCCAAAACATTTAGACACAACGGGAAGTGGTGGGTTAGATGCACCGTGCAAATTTGGAACGAGGTTTGTACCGAACATCTATCCCTCTCTTTTCTTAACTCATATTTCATAGATATCCGACTTTGATGTGATCGCGAACGCTCTGAAGGATGCCTGCACCAAGGTGAAGGAGTTTGCAGCGCAGCAGAACAAATGTATTAGCATCGTCGACGGACATGGAATAAACTATAGAATATAGAACTCGTGAATCAAGTCCCAATTCGGTCTATCTGAAATTGAGCCGAGGTGTTCGACGGAAGACGAGGGTGTGAGAGTTAGTAGACTCTCGATCGATCATTAGAGGATGTCTAGATTTCGAGGAGTCATTCTCATGCAACTGTCCCTGGATTGATCGTGGGTGGATTTTGTTAGAACAAATCATGACGAACCGCATTCGACCTTTTCATGGCTGAGGCGTTGGGTGGCGCGGCTCCTAGGGATGTCGGGCCTATGGATGGGCCGAACACAGGACATGGCAGTGATTGCTCTCTAGTGCAACCAGTATTATACACAGGATAGGTATGTGCATTGCGTTGAACAAGACACTTCGTTTTCTGAATTCCACCTCGATGGTTAGCAAGATTGATAACTAGATCCGAAAACCACATTGTTGAACGGTTCATCTCACCTCGTAATGAGTCGGTGATCAAGGCTTTCATCTAACAATCTCGAATCTAGGATGGCCACAGGACTACCTACCACATCTCGGCCTGACCTCTGAACAACCTCAAAAAGTCTGGATGACGTGAGCCACTCTCATTTTCTATTATCGTATCGTATTCGTATGTTTGGGGCGAATTCAGTGTACAAGGGATTTTCGTAAAATGTTGAGTTAACGCCTGCAACAATATGTGTAGGAGCGCGATTCAACACCGCTGAAAGTGGCATGATATTACCGGGGTCTAAAGGATGCTGCATTCAGACTACCACCGAAACCCAAGGCCACTTACGGAAACATGATGGAATACGCAGCTTCAGCTTCTCGGAGCGGGACCAAGCACAAGGGTACGCGTGGGTAGGAACTTGCAGAGTGATGGTGATGTGCTTTGAGATTCAAGAGATCACCGCGCCGTGCACGCAGAGCCGCGTCTCCTCCTCGACCAAGGTCGGTGCGCTTGATTTCACGTGTCTGGCCAGATTCAAAGGGACTCGCGAATTCGTTCAAAGGGACGAACTTCAAGGGGCGGCGTGTGTAAGAGACGCCTGCGCCATCTACCAAGGTATCGAGAGGATCGCCACCGGTCAAAACAGCGGCACGGTACAAGGTTCTCGTAATTTGAGGGGACTCCTTTTGTCGCTTGGGTACTTTGATGGCCTTTCGAAGGAGCGTGGTTCGTCGCTCGGCTGGGCGACGGCGAGTATATGCGCGTGGCCTCCTCAGAGAAACAGAATTGGAGGCCGGCTGTTTGGCCTGCGGAACCGGTTCAACTGAACGAAGAAACTTTTCGACAGTGATAACGCTTTCAGAGCACGCATCCGGACCCAGGCTCGGGATTGGATTGTCCTGGAACATGGAAGAGGTTACCACCTGCTGCGAAAGGACAGTAATCTCTGTTATCAGCCCTGAATGAAGTTTGTCACTAGCTTGATCCCAGGATTGGACCGTTTCCGTGTCTTGAGCGTCGATCCGTAACCTTTTTCGTTTTCTCTTGAACTAATGGACGTTGATTGAGAATAAACGGATGAATCCGTAGCCAAAGGGTAAATTTTCCTACCACAAATTCGTTGGCATCGCTCTGCATGTTGTTGGATTTACCGTGACTCAGTCTCCAGGCAAACACGAGCAATCATCAAGTTTTTATCACACCATCAAAGCGGCCTTGGACTACCGAGACTTTTAATTTGTAGCTCGTCCCAGTCATTGTCGGGATTACATGCCAGTGGCTGCGCTCGCTTGTGTGTTTTTTTTGCTAAGCAATGTCCCATTTTTTCGTGGTACTCCATCACTGGCAATAACGGTCGTTGTCGACCCCCCTTCACTACTAATTTCTTCAGGGTCTTCTAAGCTCGGGGTTCAGCGGATTTTTCAGTACCTTTTACACCCGTCCATCTCAATATACCATTCCTAGCCATTATTGCCACCGCTGCTACTACTTGGACAATGCCGCGCCGCGACCTCGTCAAAACTATCTCGAGGCCACCTAGTGTGGCGTATTGGCCGTGTCCCCAACCAACGTCTTAGCTGGGGCTGGGGATGCGAGTAAAATTTTCTGGCTCCTGGGACGACCCCACTCATCACCTCATCGGAGTCATCTCGGGCAAATTTCCCTTGAATCCCCGCGCACCACAATGGTGGTCCTGTTTGGTTCGTTGATCGAGGTATGTATTCAAGTGTTGAGAGGTCACTATGTTCCACAAGCTATTGCATAATTATATTCACAGTTTCTCATCCTCGAATGGAGTAAGTACTCATAAACGATATGATGCGATACAATATACAAGCCGACCTATCCAATTCATTCTCCTTCAACAAGATCGGCAGACTTCTGCATATAAAATTTTGATCATGACGATCAAGTAACGATGCCAGGGCAAGTCACGCCTCGGCCTCTGCAACCAGTACAGCGCGGTACCTCACTTCACCACGGTCGAGCTTTCTCATAGCTTCTTCAACACCCTCCACAGAGAGCGGAAACTGCTCTATGATAGGCTCTACATGATGCTGTGCGGCAAAATCGAGCATTTTCATATGCAAAGCACGAGAGGCACAGATCGACCATTGGATGCGGAGGCCCTTTATCAAGGCAGGCATAGAAGGAATCAAGAAGTTGTCGTGGGAAACCGTCATGGGGTAAATCACGGCGCGAGCCGCTAGAGCAGGTGCGAACCTATCGCCGAAGGAAATCAGTGAGGTATTGTCCGAAATATAGTAACGAACCCACTTTTCCCAATCAGGCATCGCTGACGTGGTCACGTAGAGGTGATTGACAGGCTTGACGTTCTTCAGTGCGTCTACGCCTCGGGTCACATGGAATTCGGTTGCTCCAAGGGCTATTGCCTCTT
>JBBPLC010000599.1:0-15463 GCA_038089535.1 Hemileccinum rubropunctum
TAGACCTACCTGGAATAGCACCTTTGTTTCCTTCACTCGTCAATCGCTCTCTAAGTCACCCGTCCTACTTTTGAGTGGACGCTCGTCGCTCAACCTTCGTCTCCGGTCGCTCTTCTTTGCGACTCGTCCCCGCCGCTCTTCTTTGTGGTTGTTCCGTCGACAAGGGTATCCCTTGGTCGATTATCCTTCGTCCACCTCAGGAAGCCCCTGTGGAAGTCTCCAGTCGTTAACCATACGACTCGTCTTTGTCTCCAGTCACCTTTCTCGTGACTTGTCCCATCGATAAGCAAGCCCCTTAGTCGACATCCTTCATCTCCCAGGTCTACGTTCGTTCCTACCCAGACCGACCGTAACAAAAGGTCTAGCTTCTCATCAAAGAGGCTATCGCCGTCATAGTCCCCCACCATTTCACAACCACCGCGCTCAGATCCTCGTTGGTCGGCTCCCCGATCAAAACCACTCGATGACTCTTCCTCTTCTGAGCAACCCGACTCCGAAGAAGAAGAATACCTTGACCCTGACACCCTTGTACCCTCTATCGCTCAACAAAGCGAAACCCTTGACCTCTCGCAACAGTTCTCTACCAGTCTAACAATCCCTCGTCAACCTACCCCACCGTCCCCCACTCCTATCGCCACCACCCCCGTCTTCCCCATTCCCCGCATCCCTTCTATCTCTCTCCCTCCACCCGCCGCCCCTCCCCCGTTTGTTAGACCACCGTCCCCTGCCATGTCCTCCACTAAGCTCACCGAGCTTCGTGTCTGCGCCCCCGAAGCCTTCGACGGATTGTACAAAACCGCTGTCCAATGGCTTAACACTGTCCAATTCTACCTCCACATCAACGACAAAGTCTATGACACCGACGCGAAGCAAGTTATCTTCGCCCTCTCATACATGACCAAAGGCCCCGCCCTCACTTGGGCAAACACTTTCCGGCAAAACACCATTTCCGGAACCACCGTCACCCTCGGCACCTTCGACGATTTCGTAAAGAAATTCAAAACCACCTTCAAACACCATGACACCGTCGCCTGGCTCGCCACGAAACGCATGGTTCTTAACGCTAAAACCAAGCGTCACGAACCATCCCTCGACTCCTACATCTCTTCCTTCCAAAACCGCGTCGCCCTCGCTGGTATCACCGACGAAAATGTCCTCATCAATTACTTCTCCGCCGGAATTCCCCCCTCCCTCATGCGCCGTATCCTCTCCATGGACACTCCCCCAACTAAAATCGCAGCTTGGTACAAAAAGGCAACCCACTTCCAGATGCAGTGGGACCGCGCTGATGAAATTGCTCGAAGAGGCAAGACGCCCTCTTCTCATTTCCATTCTTTCACCACTCCCACCCGCACTCCTGCCAAAGACCCTGACGCCATGGATGTGGACGTAGTCCGCATCGCCAAACTCACCCCTGACGAACGCAAACGATGCATCGAGAAGGGACTCTGTTTCCGTTGCCGCCGTGCCGGCCATAATAGCACCTCTTGTCCTTCTTTTCCCTCCACGCCTAACCGCCGCACGGAAAAGAAGATCCATCGGGTCGAAGAAGAATCCGACCTCCCCGCCTTACGAGAAATTGACGACGACGAAGATGAAGTTGCCGTCAGGAAGGTTTCCTTCCAAATGGATTTTTAGAAAGGGGATCTCAGTCGACGCGAGTCTCCCCTCCTTCCTTCTTGTGTGCTCCTGTATTTGTATCAGCTACTACTAAAGCCATGCAAATCCCAATTCAGTTAGTTGTCCCCTCGCACACCCAGAAAGCCGTCGACACCACCGCCCTTATCGATAGTGGAGCTGAAATCTCCTGCATCGATCGAGACTTTGTGTCAAAACATCGTCTCCCCACCGAGAAACTCGCCTCCCCCATCCGCGCCCGCAACGCCGATCACTCGTACAACAAGAATGGGAATATTACCCATACTTGCACCCTGTATTCCAATATCAAAGGAATCTTCCAGAAGGTCACCTTCTACATCATGGCCTGCGGAAGAACTAACGTCATCCTCGGACTTCCCTGGTTAAGAACCACCAATCCTACGATCGACTGGAAAAGTTGAACCCTCTCTATTCCCGAATCTGTTGATGAGTCTAACGACTTCTATGCCTCCTGCGCCAAGGATTCCGAACGCCATAACTCCCACTTCCCTGCACCTCGTCATGTCCACGTATCCTCTGTCCACGACTACCACCTTTACGGCTTCCTTAAACAAGAAAACGAAGAACAGTTCCTGTCGCGCGCTCTTGACAACCGCTCCCTCTTCCGAACCATCCGCGGAGAATCCCGCGTTACCCCCAAGGGATCTCCAATCATCGCCAAACTCACCACCGCCACGGAACTTGCCATGGAAGCCGAAAAGAACAAGCCGAAAACCACTCTCCCCCCCAAGTTCTCCCAATTCGCCCCCGTCTTCACCAAAGAAACCGCGGACCACATTCCTCCCTCTCGCCCCTATGATCACGAGATCAACGTCAAAGAGTCCTTCGTCCCTAAAGTCGGAAAGATATACCCCTTATCTCCCGACGAACGTAAAGCCACCGAGGACTTCTTAGAAGAAAACCTCAAAGCCGGAAAGATCCGTCCCTCGAATTCCCCCCAAGCCACACCCTTCTTCTTCGTCAAAAAGAAGGATGGCGGACTCCGCCCCTGCCAAGACTACCGCTACCTCAACGAACATACAGTTCGTGATGCCTATCCCCTTCCCCTCATCTCCGACCTCGTCGATAAACTTCGAGATGCCAAAGTCTTCACCAAGTTCGACGTACGATGGGGATACAACAACGTCCGCATCAAAGATGGCCACCAGTGGAAAGCCGCCTTCATCACCCATAAGGGGCTCTTCGAACCCACCGTCATGTTCTTCGGCCTCACCAACTCCCCCGCCATGTTTCAGCGGTTCATGAATGACTCCTTCTGCGATATGATCGCCGAAGGATGGCTCATTATCTATATGGATGATCTCCTCATCTTCTCCCCCGACCCCGCCACCCACGAGGAACGTACCAAACGTGTCCTACAACGTATGATGGAACTCGACCTCCATCTTAAACTTGAAAAATGCAAATTCGCCACCACCGAGGTCGAATACCTCGGTATGATCGTCAAACCTGGTCAACTTACCATGGACCCAGTCAAACTCAATGGCATCGCTAAGTGGCCCACTCCCCAGAAGGTCAAGGATGTTCGCTCCTTCCTTGGCTTTGCCAACTTCTACCGTCGCTTCATCCCCGACTACTCCAACATCATGCGCCCCCTCATTGACCTCACCAAGAAAAACTGTGCTTGGTCCTGGACCCCCGCCTGCCAACAAGCCATGGACACCCTCCGCTCCCAATTCCTTTCCAAACCCGTTCTCCACCTACCCAACCTCTCCGCGCCCTTCGCCATTGCCACCGACGCCTCCAAATTCGCTTCTGGGGGTATCCTTCTACAAACTGACTCAAATGGCGATTGGCATCCCTGTTCCTACCTCTCCCAATCGTTCTCCCCCGCGGAAAGGAATTATGACATCTACGACCACGAACTCCTTGCTGTCATTCGTGCCTTGAAAACATGGCGACATTACCTCCACGGCTCCCCTTTTCCCGTCCAGGTCTTCACTGACCATAAGAACCTCACATACTTCCGACAACCTCAGGCGTTGAATCGCCGCCAAGCCCGCTGGCTTCTTGACCTTGCCGACTTTGACCTCAACATGCGACACGTCCCTGGCTCCCAACTCGCTGGCCCTGACGCCCTCTCCCGCCGCCCTGATCTACTCCCTGCCATCGACTCCCCTGACAACGATAACGTCACCCTCCTTCCCCCCTCCTTGTTCGTCAATGCTATTGACACCGCCTTGGCCGACAAAGTTCAGTCAGCCTCCGCCTCCGACCCCCTTGTCCTACAAAGCCTCCAATCTATGGACGGTTCCATTCCCCCCGCCTTCCGTTCCTGTCTCTCCGACTGGAAACATATCAATGGCCTCTTGACCTACAAGGACCGTATCTACATCCCCAACGACTCCTCCCTCCGCCGTACTATTGTCCAACGTTGCCACGATCATGAAACCGCCGGTCACCCCGGCTTCCTTAAAACTCGCCAGCTTGTCGCCGCCGAATTCTGGTGGCCCAGCCTCGCTTCCTTCGTACATAAATATGTAGAAGGTTGCGCCACCTGTCAACAAAACAAGGCAAACACGCACCCCACTGCCCCTCCGCTTTCCCCCATCCGTTCCCTTGCTTCCCGCCCCTTCCAACAGGTCTCTTGTGACCTTATCACCGATCTTCCCCTCTCCGCCGGCTTCGATTCCTTATTGGTCGTGGTCGACCACGGGCTTACTAAGGGGGTAATTCTATGCCCCACCAAGAAGTCCATCACCGCTGAAGGAGTCGCCGACCTTTTCTTCCACAAAGTCTTCCTTCGTTTCGGACTTTACGACAAAATCATCTTGGATCGTGGTCCTCAATTCGCCTCTGCCTTTGCCAAAGCCCTCGGCAAGATCCTGAACTACGACCTCTCCCTCTCCACCGCCTACCACCCCCAATCTGATGGAGAAACCGAACGCGTCAACCAAGAAGTCGAAACCTATCTCCGAATCTTCTGCGGAGATAACCCGCCCTCACTCCGTCACCGGCAAATCCCCGTTCTTTCTCATGATGGGCTTCGAACCCCGCGCCCTACCTTCCCTCCTTCCCGAATCCCCTCTCCCTGCCATTGAAACCAGACTCAAAGCCCTTTCCACTGCTCGCGATGAAGCATTAGCAGCCCACAAACTCGCTCGCCAAGTCATGGCCTCCCGCACCCGCAAGAACTTCACCCCTTTCACACTAGGAGATAAGGTGTGGCTAGAAGCCCGCAATCTCAAACGATCTATCGCCAACCCGAAGTTCGCCGCAAAGTGAGAAGGACCCTTTACCATAACCAAGGTCCTATCTCCGATTGTCTATCAACTCCGCCTCCCCAAAATGTGGAAAATTCACAACACGTTCCACACTTCCCTCTTATCGCCTTATCACGAAAATGATATCCACGGACCCAACTTCCCCGCTCCACCACCGGACCTTATCCAAGGAGAAGAAGAATATGAAATTGAAAAGATCCTACGCCACCGCGGAACCCCGTCTCGCCGCTTCTTCTTGATCCGATGGAAAGGATACTCCGCCGAAGAAGATTCCTGGGTCCCTGAACGGGACTTGAAACATGCAAAGTCCGCTCTCACGAATTATAAAAAGCTCCACCCCTCCGTCTTCTCTCGCAACCTAACTTGAACTCCCACCACCATGTCCACCCAACACACCGTCTCCGACTCCGTTTCTTCTCCTTCTTCTCTGTCTCCTTCTACCTTAGACTCTTCCCCTTCTTTAGCCGAAAGGCTTTCCTCCCCGCCTCTGCGTAACACCCCCTCCGAACCCTCCTCCACTCGCCCATCTCCCGGATGGAACCACACCCCCTTGCCCACCTCGCCAGTCACTCCCCATGCCATCGTCTCCATCGACATCCCTCTCTACGCCCATCGCCTCCGCGAAGAACTTGCTGACGGCCGCACCTTGGAACGCCAGGCATCCCTCCTCCGCAACCCCCACATCGCCATCCCTCTCGGCTGCTACCTCGATGTCGGTTCCCCGCTATGGAACCTCTATCATGCATACCTCCAAGTCCAACGTCTCGGCAACCTCTTGACCCTCTCCGGAGGAACCTTTGGCCGTAGGGCCAACTTCGTCTGCAACATCCAGCAGATCCTTGAGGGAAACCTCACTGCTACCCTCTTCCAGCTCGGTATGCCTGAGTTCCTTGACGACGTCGATCGTTACCTTTTCGAACTAAACCAGTACCACGCTCATCCCGACCGCACCCATCCTGCGTATATCGCCCCCTCTGTCGTCACCTCCAATGAATATCACACTCCCTCCGCATCTTCTTCCCCACTCCTACCTGACGAACTCTTTGTCGTCCAACATGCCAAACTCGCACACGAAGCACAAACTAGAGGCACAGTCGATGGAGAATTCACCGATACCCCCCTCTCTCGTTCCCATCCCCGTTACAATGAGACCTGCTTTGAATGTCACTGTCTGGGACACCGGCACATCGACTGTCCTTGGTACCAATGCCCATCTTGCCTTGTAACCACCCCACACCACACCCAACAACGTTGCCCTCTCCGTCGTCGCACTCCCCCTCCTCCTTTTTCCTCGTCCTCTAACTCCTCTCGTTTCTCCGCATCCTCCGCTCGCCCTGTTCCCCCTCCTTGTTCGCGAGCCACACCATCCTATCCCCGCCGTTGTAATCGATGATCTCGCTCCCCTGTTCCTCGCTCCCCCTCCCCCTATGACTATGACGATCCCTACGACGATGTCGCCTATGCCAACTTGACTGGCTCCCCCGGCGCCTCCTATCGCGACTTCTGACTCACGCCATTCACGCATTATCCTTCTCCAGAGTTTCGGATCTAGTAGGGGGGTAATGTTATGATTCACCTTTTCCCCTTGCTTTTCGCATTAGTATTCATCTTACACTTCTTGCTAAATGCCTCTCTTTCACACAACGACCACCGCTTTCTTCTGCTCTTCTCACAATGGTCACCTTGATTACGAACTCTTATCTTTTATTCCGCTTCCTTCCAACGGACAGCCTCACTTCCTTTGTTCCGAGAACTCCTGTTATCTTCCTCACACCATTTACCTTATCGAGCTTCCTCTGACCCTCCGCTGCTACATAGCTTGGTCCATGCACAGTTCCCTTTAGGTATATAAACCCTGCCATCGTTACCTTGTATTCTCTAAGCTAGACCTACCTGGAATAGCACCATTGTTTCTCTTCACTCGTCAATCGCTCTCTAAGTCACCCGTCCTACTTTTGAGTGGACACTCGTCATTCTACCTTCGTCTCCAGTCGCTTTTCCTTGCGACTCATCCCCGCCGTTCTTCTTTACAGTCGTCCCGTTGACTAGGGCATCCCTAGGTCAACTCTCCTTCATCCACCTCAGGAAGTCCCTGCGGAAGTCTCCGGTCGTTAACCACACGACTCGTCCTCGTCTCCGGTCGCCCTTCTTTGCGACTCGTCCTGTCGATAAGCAAGCCCCTTAGTCGACATCCCCTCGTCCCAGGTCTACGTTCGTTCCTACCCGGACCGACCGTAACAAGAACCTCAAAGCCGGAAAAATCCACCCTTCGAACTCCCCCCAAGCCGCGCCCTTCTTCTTCGTGAAAAAGAAGGATGGTGGACTCCACCCTTGCCAAGATTACCACTATCTCAACGAACATACCGTTCATGATGCCTACCCCCTTTCCCTCATCTCTGACTTCATCGATAAACTCCAAGACGCCAAGGTCTTCACCAAGTTCAACGTACGATGGGAATACAACAATGTCCGCATCAAGGATGGACATCAATGGAAAGCTGCCTTCATCACCCATAAGGGGCTTGTTATAGTTCAGGACCTATACACTACATTTTTTACTTTTCCTTATTTTCAAACTTAACGCTTTCTGTCTCTTTTCGAAGTCATGTGACCAGAGCATGTGACCGTGAGATCCCTCATGTGACATGAGGTCTAGCCCGTGATGTCATCATGACATCACACCTCATGTCTTTCATTTCCGCTCCTTTTCCCATGAGGACACTTCTTCCTTCCCACACGGACTTCTCGCTGTCCTCATGGCTTCCTCACTTTCTTCATTCCCACACCGGCCCTCAATTGATTAGGACTCAGACGATCTACCCTAAACTCCTCGTACTTACATATATAAACCCTCTCCCTTCGTCGTCTATTCCCCAGTCCTATTCACTTGAATACTCTTTTACTCAGGGGCCTGTTCATTTGTATATCACTCTTCTGTACCTTTCCTTACTCTGCTCTTGCCGGCTTCATGCATGTTATCACACGCTTGTCATCGTACCACGTTTTATGATATATCTCGGAACCGTCAACTTTCTCATCCTCGATTATCACGTCCTCGTGCACATCTGGCTTGACGTCCACACTCGAACCGTCCACACAGTCGCCAAAGTCACCCAACGCCTAAACTAGGTGTTGTGCTTGTTTAGTTGTTTTAGCACTGTTTCAGGGCTCTTCAAACCCACTGTCATGTTCTTCGGCCTTACCAACTCCCCTGCCACGTTCCAACGGTTCATGAATGACTCCTTCCGTGATATGATCGCCGAAGGATGGCTCATCATCTACATGGATGACCTCCTCATCTTCTCCCCTGACCCTGCCACCCACAAAGAACAAACTAAACATGTCCTGCAACGTATGATGGAACTTGACCTCCATCTCAAACTCGAGAAATGCAAGTTTGCCACCACCGAGGTTGAATACCTTGGTATGATCGTCAAACCCAGTCAACTCGCCATGGACCCCGTCAAGCTCGACGGCATTGCCAAATGGCCTACCCCTCAGAAAGTCAAGGATGTTCACTCCTTCCTTGGCTTTGCCAACTTCTACCGCCGCTTCATCCCTGACTATTCCAACATCACCCGCCCCCTCATCAACCTCACCAAGAAAAACTGTGCTTGGTCCTGGACCCCTGCTTGTCAACAGCCATGGACACCCTCCACTCCCAAGTCCTTTCCAAACCCATCCTCCACCTCCCCAACCTCTCCGCACCTTTCGCCATTGCCACTGATGCCTCCAAGTTCGCTTCTGGAGGTATCCTCCTCCAAACTGACTCAAATGGTGCGGCGTGAGAGAGCATCAGGGCTGGCAAGTTGGGAACCGGGAACGTGCCGCATATTAAGATCAAAGTCGGCAATGTCAAGAAGCCAATGGGCTTGGCGGCGATTCAACACCTGAGGTTGACAGAAGTATGTGAGGTTTTTGTGGTCAGTAAAGACCTGGACTGGGAAGGGGGAGCCATGGAGGTAGTGGCGCCATGTTTTCAGGGCCCGAATGATGGCAAGGAGCTCGTGGTCATAGATGTTGTAATTCCTTTCTGCGGGGGAGAACGATTGAGAAAGGTAGGAGCAGGAATGCCAATCCCCGATCTACTTCCTGCTATCGACTCCCCTGACAATGACAATGTCACCCTTCTTCCCCCGTCCTTGTTCATCAATGCTATTGACACTGCTCTGGCTGACAAAGTTCAATCAGCCTCCGCCTCAGACCCCCTTGTTCTACAGAGCCTCCAATCTATGGATGGTTCTATTCCCCTGCCTTTCGCTCCCGCCTTTCCGATTGGAAACACGTCAATGGCCTCTTGACCTACAAGGACCGTATCTATATCCCCAATGACTCCTCCCTCTGCCACACCATCGTACAACGTTGCCACGACCATGAAACTGCCAGACACCCTGGTTTTCTTAAAACTCACCAGCTTGTCGCCGCTGAATTTTGGTGGCCTGGCCTTGCCTCCTTCATACAAAAATATGTGGAGGGCTGTGCTACTTGCCAGCAGAACAAGGCCAATACTCATCCCACTGTCCCCCCACTCTCTCCCATTCGCTCCCTCGCCTCCTGACCCTTCCAGCAGGTCTCTTGTGACCTCATCACTGATCTCCCCCTCTCTGCTGGCTTCGATTCCTTATTGGTTGTGGTCAACCATGGGCTTACTAAGGGGGTAATTCTATACCCTACCAAGAAGTCCATCACCACCAAAGGAGTCGCAGATCTTTTCTTTCACAAAGTCTTCCTCTGCTTTGGCCTTTACGACAAGATCATCTCCGATTGTGGCCCCCAGTTCGCCTCTGCCTTCGCCAAAGCCCTTGGGAAGATTCTGAACTATGACCTCTCTCTCTCCACCGCCTATCACCCCCAATCTGATGGGAAAACCAAACGCTTAAACCAAGAAGTCAAAACCTATCTCCGAATCTTCTGCGGAGATAACCCTGCCTTGTGGTCAGAAAAGATCTCCCACGCCGAATTCACCCACAATCACTGCCCTCATTCTGTCACTGGCAAATCCCCGTTCTTCCTCATGATGGGCTTTGAACCCCGTGCCCTACCTTCCCTTCTTCCCGAATCCCCTCTCCCTGCCATTGAAACCAGACTCAAAGCCCTTTCCGTAGCTCGTGACGAAGCTCTAGCTGCCCACGAACTCACCCGCCAAGTCATGGCCTCCTGCACTCGCAAGAACTTCACCCCCTTCACACTTGGAGATAAGGTGTGGCTAGAAGCCCACAATCTCAAGCAATCTATCGCCAACCTGAAGTTCGCCGCTAAGCGAGAAGGACCCTTTACCGTAACCAAGGTCCTATCTCCAATCGTTTACCAACTCCACCTTCCCAAAACATGGAAAATCCACAACACGTTCCACGCTTCCCTCTTATCACCTTATCATGAAAACGACATTCACGGACCCAACTTCCCCGCTCCACTGCCGGACCTTATCCAGGGCAAGGAAGAATATGAAATCGAAAAGATCCTACACCACCGCAGAACTCCGTCTCACCGCTTCTTCCTGATCCGATGGAAAGGATACTCTGCCAAAGAAGATTCCTGGGTCCCTGAACGGGACTTGAAAAATGCAAAGTCCACCCTCTCAAATTATAAAAAGCTCCACCCCTCCGTCTTCCCTCACAACCCAACTTGAACCCCTACCACTATGTCCACCCAGCAAACTGTCTCTGACTCCATTTCTTCTCCTTCTTCATTGTCCCCTTCTACCTTAGATTCTTCCCCTTCTTTAGCCGAAAGGCTCTCTTCCCCACCTCCACGTAACTCCTCTGAAACGGGAAGGAGACAACAAATGGAGCACAACACCTAATCTAGGTGTTGGGCGACTTTGGCGATGGTATGGACGGTACGAGTGCAAACATCAAGCCAGACGTGTACCAGGACGTGATATTCGAGAACAAGGAAGTTTACGGTGCCCAAGTAAATCATGTACTTGGCACGTGGAACGACAAGTGAGCAGTAACGTTGCTCAAGAGATGGCAAAATGCAGAGATACGATTGACTAAAGAGCTGTTCACAGTCTCGATAGTAGAAAGATAAAAGTAGAGAGGAAGAGTGGTAATCAAATGAACAGGCCCCAAAGGAGGAGGGTATTCAAGTGAATAGGACTGAGGAGTAGACGACGAAGGAAAAGGGTTTATATATGTAAGTAAGGGAGGTTTAGGGTAGGTTGTCTGAGTCCTAATCGATTGAGGGCTGGTGTGAGAAAGGGGAAACATGAGGAAACCATGAGGACAGCGAGAAGTCCGTGTGGGAAAAGAGAAACGTCCTCATGGAAAGGAACGGAGATGAAAGACATGAGGTATGATGTCATAGTGACATCATGGGCTAGACCTCAGGTCACGTGAGGAGTCTCACAGTCATGTGCACTGGTCACGTGACTTCAAAAGGAAGAGGAAGCGTTAAGTCCAAAAGTGAAGAAAAGATCAAAGGAAAACGTAGCGTATAGGTCCTGAACTATAACACTACCCCCCATTCACCAGATTCAAGGTCCAATCGAGAATCGGTGAATTCGGTATAGGAGGGACCAAACGGACAAAAGAGGGAAATAAATTCTGTCTCAGAGATACCCCGAATAGGTCGTGGGGCGTTTGGGTGTGAAGCATGGAATTCAGCGATTGCGTCTTGCGCATGTTTTAAATTAACGGCGGGTTCCCAGGTGCGATCCACCTCGTCCCATCCCTTCCAGTGGATGAGATATTGTAACTTTCCGCGATGAAGTCTTGACTGGACGATGCGGTCGACTTCGTACTCTTCGTGACAGTCCTCGGTCACGGTGATAGGGTCAGGTTTAAATACGTTTTGTCCATCCAGCAGGGCTTTATAAGGTTTTACACGGGAGACGTTGACAGTGGGATGAATGGAAACGGAGGAAGGGAGGGCGAGGGTGACGGCATTAGGTAAGACGGCAGTGATACGATAGGGTCCGATGAATTTCTGTGTTAATTTACGTGCAGGGTAGGGAAGTGAGAGGTGTTTGGTGGAGAGCCAAACTAGATCTCTGATGGAATAATTAGGGGCGGAAGAGCATTTGGATATTTGTGTGTGTGACATCCGATCGCAGGTTTTCTGTAGTGTGGACGCGATCTCCTCGTGATTGCGTCCCATAGTTTTACTGAATGACCCCCCAGGAGTCGTAGTGGAGTTTGTGGGCTCCGTACCCATGCGTGGAGAGTAGTTTCGCATTACTGAAAAGGATGTGGTTCCCATGGCAGTAGTAAGGGTATTATTGTGCGCGAATTGCGCCATTTTTAGCCACGAGGCCCATGTCTCCTGCTTCTTGGTGACGTAAGCTCAGAGATATGCGATAACTTCTCGGTTGACCCGTTCTGTCTGACCATCCGTTTGAGGGTGGTACGCCATGGAGAGTTTCTGCTGGATACCAAGTACCTTGCAAAGTTCCTTGGTGAACTCTGAGACGAATTGCGGTCCTCTGTCTGAAAGAATAGTGTTAGGTAGTCCGTGAAGACACCATATGTGGTCTCTAAATAGAATGGCTAAGTCCAAAGAAGAAGTGGTTTTAAGACAAGAAAAGAGAACAATTTCTTTGGAGAAACGATCAACGACTACCCCGATAGAATCAAAACCGTTAGAAAGGGGTAATCCAGTGACGAAATCGAGGGAGATATCTTCCCATGGGTGGGAAGGAACAGGTAATGGCATAAGTTTTCCTGCCAGTGGCTTTGACAAACCCTTCGTGAGGGAGCACACCTGGCAGTGTTCGACGTATGAAGAAATGTCTTTGGCAGCACCTGGCCACCAATAGAAACGTTTGATAGAAGAAGTGGTACGGTCGCAGCCTGGATGACCGGTGACTGGAGAATCGTGGAATAGCGAGATCAACTCGGTTCGAAGAGAAGGGGGGATGAAAATAATCCTGTTCGAATTTCTGAATAGTTTCTCGTTTGCATAGTATTTGTATTCGTTGATAGCATCAACATCCATTTTGGCTGATTCAAAGGATAATTTAGTTTCAAAATTTGGAGACAGGGAAGTGGAGGAGATTGCTTTGACTCCTGTAGAGCCAAAGCCTTTGTCGTTTCGTTGTGACTCATCCAGAGTCTTTTCTTCTGTTAATGTTGGGTTTTCTATTTTTTCAATAATTAGTTGTGCAATACAGTCGAACTTGGAAATATGGAAAGGGGAATCGGAGTGATTGAACAGAATTACACCAATTTCTCCCCTATAATCGGCGTCAATGACTCCAGCCATGACGTCGATTTTATGTTTGAGGGCGAGGCCCAAACGAGGTGCAATTCTGCCATAGATGCCGGTAGGGAGTTGAATCTTGACACAGGTGGGGATGAGAGCTTGGTCGTGGGCGGGGATGTCAAGATCAATGGACATATACAGGTCGAATCCTGCCGCATCAGGAGAGCCCTTCGAGGGTAAACAAGCGTCTGTAAAAGTTAATTTGACCGGAATAGATAGCGAGGAGGAACAGAGAACAGAGGAGGGGAATACTGTGATGTTCTCGTTTAATTTGTCGATGGCGTCGCCATGGTCAGGGCGACGAGAGAGAGCGTCGGCACGTCCATTCGTGGTGCTGGGTTTATAGATTAGCGTGTAATTGAATTCTTGCAGTAGCTTGTGCCAGCGGGCTTGGTGACCCGAGAGTGTTTGTGGTTTTTTCCAGTACTCGAGATTTTTGTGGTCTGTCCAAATCTCGTAATTAGTTTAACCGATTAAATAATGGCGCCACTCTTTGAGGGCGCAGATGATGGCGAGCAATTCCTTATCATAGACTGGGTAATTGCGTTCGGCAGATGAAAAAGAATGAGAAAGGAAGGCGCAAGGGTGCCATAAGCCATCCTCCCCTAGGACTGATAAGACCGCGCTGGTAGCGATGTCACTGGTGTCAGTCTTGACACGCATTTCCTTTGAGGTGTCGGGGAATGCGAGGAGAGGAGCGGTCGTGAATTGTTTTTTGAGCGTATCAAACGTGTTTTGTTGTGCCTCCCCCCAAGTGTATGGCACGTTCTTTTTTGTCAGATCGTTGAGGGGGCGGGCGATCTGTCCAAACCCATTAATAAAACGGCGATAATAGTTACATAATCCAAGGAATGATTGAAGCTGTTTGAGCTTCGTGGGCGCAGGCCAGTCGAGTATTGCGTTGACCTTGTTGTTCTGCATGCCAACACTGTCGGTAGATACCGTCATGCCAAGGAAGTCAACTTTGTCAGCGTTAAATACGCATTTTTCGGGTTTTGCATAAAGGTCGTTTTCGCATAACTGGCGCAGGACTTCCTTTATGACCTCAGAGTGTTCCTCGTTGGATTTATTTTTGGTGAAGATGCACATGTCGTCAAGGTAGACGATGACCACGGCGTACATGTCGTTAAATATGTCGTTCATCATCTGTTGAAAGGTGGGAGGAGAGTTAGTCATCCCGAAATACATTACGACGGGTTCGTATGCCCCCAGGGGCGTAACGAAGGCGGCCTTCCATTCGTCACCTTCTTTGATGCGAACATTGTTGTATCCCCACCTAAGGTCGAGGCAGGTAAATTTGTCCGCGCCTTTGAGGCGATCGACGAGTGCTGAAATGAGGGGAAGAGGATATGAGTTTTTGACCGTACCCTCATTTAAATATCGGTAGTCCATGACAAGACGTTTCTCGCCAGTCTTTTTCGGGATAAAGAACACTGGAGCCGTTTGTGGGGATTTTGATGGGCGGATATAGCCCTTTTCTTGTTCGGAGGATAAGAAGTTCCGGACTTCTTCTAATTCTGCGTCGGAGAGAGGGATTACCCGACCCTTTGTGGGTACAAAGTCGGGTTTTAGGTCGATGGCGTGGTCCCATGGTTTGCGGACCGGCATTCGTTTTGACTCCTCCTTGCTAAATACGTCGAGGAATTCATGGTACTGTTTAGGTACTTTTTCGGCGAGTCCTTCCTCGATAGAGCGAATAGCTGGGTTCCAGACTTCGTTGATGAGACCTGCTGCATTGATCGTGATGCAATTATGAGTGCAGCGATAGAATTTGATTTCTTTATCGACCCAGTCAATGAGAGGGTTGTGGCGTTGGAACCAGTCGTAGCCTAGATAAATACGATGAGTACCCAAATTTGTTACCAGGGTGTCGACTCCTTCAGAGTGCCCTTGGTAAGAAAAGACAACTGAAACATAGTCCGTGATGGTTCCGTGGGACGAAGAAGTCCCATCGGCGTTAGTAATGGAATGAGGCTTTTTTTGTGGGGATCCCGAGAGATGTTACCCATTTTTTGTCCACAAACGTTTGGACTGCTCCGAAATCGAGGAGCGCTTTTTCCGTTGTTTTTTGCCATTTGTTATCTTTCTGAAAGTAAACGTCAGTATTGATATCGAATTCCCCAGCAGGAGAGGTATTCCTGAGGGTGAGATTAGGGTTAGAAGGAGGACTGGAGAAAAAGGAAAATTTGTCCGTAATAGGAGAATTAAGCACACTTTGTTTATCCTCCTGTGCCGCGCTCCAAAGAGACGCTCCTTCGGAGTTGGTATCGTAACTAGTACAAAGTGAATTGTTTGATGAGTAAACGTTGCCCGACCCACCGTCCATCTCCCCTAGCACAGTGAAGTGATTATGAAAAGAAGAAGAAGAAGAAGAT
>JBBPLC010000600.1:0-15457 GCA_038089535.1 Hemileccinum rubropunctum
CTACAGTGCACTGACAGGGCTCATAACCTGTTGAAAGCATACAGGTGGTAAGGTAGAGGAATACCTGACACTCACCAAGGTTAGAGGGGTTGGTTTAAGGAGATGGTTGTGGTAAGAACACAAGATGTTATTTGAACTCAGACGACTGAGTTCCAACTTATATACTACATAGATTGTGTGACTATTTCCTAATAAGGTAAGCTACACTACAACTAGTAAGTAATAAGTAGCATTGAGAGCTACTACATGGTGCTCAATCAACATGCCCACATGACAAAAACCATCACATATGATATCCTTCACAAACATCTAGGACACCCCTCGGAAGAAGTCATCAAACATGCCAAAAAGCACACTAAAAGTCTGCCAGATGTCAAGATTCTGAAGGAAGATTCCATCTGTGATGGTTGTGCTAAAGGCAAACTTCTCAACAGGAGTTTTCCTCCTGCTGAGCAACGTGCTACTTGCATGTTTGAATTGATTCACTCTGACATAAAGTCTTTCCCTGTCAAATCATACCATTGGTACAAATATATCATTATCTTCTTTGATGATTATACCTCAATGGTGTGGGTTACTGCTTTGCACATGAATGATGCTGCATTGACGGCCACTAGACACTTCTTGAAAATGGTGTCCACACAATTTGGAGCAACAGTCCAAGGATGGATGTCCAATGCTGGGGGAGAATACAAATCCAGAGCATTCAATGACATGCTCAAGGGGGAGGGAATGCACATTTTCCAAAGCACCCCTCATACTCCTCAATAAAACAGTTGAGCAGAATGATTCATGTGTACTGTGATGGACAAATCTGAAGCTATGTGGCATAATGCCTGTATTCCAGATAGTTGGTGGGAATTCAGCATTATACATACAACCCACATCTACAACAGAACACTGCTGTGTCGCCATAATTGGCACACTCCTTACAAGTTGCTACACAAGCAGCAGCTGAACATAGCTTATCTTCATGTTTTTGGAAGTGCTGCTTACGTGCATATTCCAGAAGATGTGCGGGCAAATAAAATGGCCCCTAAATCCAAACTCATGGTGTACCTGGGTGTGATGCTGGGAAATGACTCCAATTTCCTATTCATGCATTCCCCCAACAACATCCTTTTCATCTCTAGACATGCTATCTTTGATGAATCATGATTCCCGTGTCGTGCATCACACCGCACACAAACTGCTACACCTCCAGTGCCTACTGTCACTGGTGAGCATGAGCCTCTACAAGTGCTGCCACTGCCCCCTGCAGACAATGACTTTCAACCCAGTCAACCTGCTCCATAAGTCCCTACTCCTCCTCCTATCCCTCCTCGCACACCTTTGCCTCACCTAGCACCACCCCCTCCTAGTGCACCTAAGAAAGGATCAAGGAGAGCACTGTCAGCAATCTCTCCTGCCCCACTGCACCCCCAATGACAACAATGTGTGTCTATCTGGCCTGATAATGTCTATGGAGAAGATAAGCATCCTGTAGAGCAGATGAAGGAGATTGAGCACAAGTCGCGCTGGCAAGACATGGTTAGGGAACCTGGCCTGTCTCAACAGAGGTAGCCAGAGCCTGAGTCACCCCAAATGCCAGGCAACCTTCCTGAACACAATGTGCTGCCCGCTCCTACTGCAGCTCCTGAATCTGACAGTGAAGCTAATGTTGAATGATTATGTTGTGAAAGGGAAGCTGGATTGGCTGCATTTTTAATGTCTAAGGCAATCCCACATGCACTAGTTTCTGTAGAAACTAAGCCCTTACGCAAATAGACTTATAAGGACATTCAGACACTGCCAGCTGTAGCACAAGAGAAATGGAAAGCTACTTGTCAATGCAAGCTAGACATACTCCACAAGTGAAAAGTTTTTGAACTGGTTGACCCCCCAAAAGGGCGTAAGGTTATTGCAAACTGATAGGTCTTCAATCAGAAACCAGATGGTCATAAACGCACATGCTTGGTTGCAAAAGGTTTCTCTCAAACAGAGAGAATTGATTTTGACCAAATCTTCTCCCTGGTTGTAAGGTTTGAGACTGTGCGGCTCATGCTTGCACTCGCTGCCTTAGAAAACTGGCATATAGAAGCACTTGATGTGAGAAGTGCTTACCTTTACAGAAAGCTACACAAGGAAATCTACATGAAACAACCTGAAGGTTTTGTAGTTCCAGGGCAAGAGCATAAAGTGCTCCGTCTACAATGTGCCCTGTATGGCCTGAAACAAGCCAGACTAGCCTGGTGGGAAACTCTTAATGAGCCCATAAAAGACCTCAGCTTCAAACATTTGAAGTCTGATGCTAGTATTTTCCTATACTGGAAGAAAGGCACCCAAGTAGTGGTTGCCATCATCTATGTTGACAATGCCTTGTTCTGTGGTCATGACAAAGCCATAGTTACAGAGGTAAAAGCCACATTCATGCATAAATGGGAATGCAAATTCCTGCATATGAGAATTCATCAGACTGGCAGCAAGATCATGATCAATCAATGCGCTTACTTAGAGAAAGTCCTTGAGAGATTCGGAATGCAGAATGCTAGAGTCACTCCCACTCCCCTTCCACAGGGATATTGTCCTCTTGACTACAATGGCCCAGTCGATCCAGAACTGTGATCTTGCTTCCAACAAGTGATCGGATCCATGTTATCATGGGAATGGAGCCCACAACCTCCACTATGACTTCTAAGGGGTCATTCAGTAAAACTATTGGTTGTTCACATGACAAAATTGCTTCTACACTTCAAAAAATCCACAATAGGATGTCACACGCACAAAAATCCAAGTGCTCGTCAGCACCTGACTATTCTATAGGAGATCTCATTTGGCTCTCCACTGAACACCTCTCCCTCCCCTATCCTCCACGTAAACTTACACAAAAATTCATTGGCCCTTACCATATCTCTGCTATTCTCCCTAATGCTATCACCCTCACCCTCCCTTCCTCCATATCTATTCATCCCACCATCAACATTTCCTGTGTTAAACCCTACAAAGCCCCACTGAACAGTCAATCCATATTTAGACCAGATCCAATAACCATGACCAAGAATCATCATGAAGAATATGAAGTTGATCACATTGTCCAATCTAGGCTTCATCACAGCAAATTACAATACCTTATCCACTGGAAAGGATGGGACGAGGTGGATCACACCTGGGAACCCACCATTAACCTCAAACATGCACAGGATGCAATTGCCAAGTTTCATGCTTCTCACCCAAATGCCCCTAGACCTATTTGAGGCATCTCCAACACTGAATTTATTATAGTCAGGACCTATATGCTACGTTTTTCATTTTCTTTATCTCTTACACTTAACATTTCCTTTCCTCTTCAAAGTCACATGACCAGTGCACATGACCATGAGATACCTCACATGACCTGAGGCCTAGCCCATGATGTCATCATAACATCATGCCTCATGTCCTTCATCTTCGTCTACTTTCCCATGAGGGCACTTCTATTTTCCCACAATGGACTTCTCTCTGTCCTCATGGCTACATTGTCTTTTCCTCATGTTCCTTTTCTCACACCGGCCCTCAATCGATTAGGACTCAGACGACCTACCCTAAACTCCCCATACTTACATATATAAACCCTCTCCCTTTGTCGTCTTCCCCTCAGTCCTATTCACTTGAATACTCTCCTACTTAGGGGCCTGTTCTCTTGATTATCACTCCTGTCTTCCTTTTACTCTGCAATTGCCGGCTTTGTGCACGTTATCGCACACTTATCGTTGTTCATCGTATATGCTCTATCTGGGCACCGTCAACTTCCTTATCACCAAATATCACATCCTCGTCCACATTTGGTTGGACACTCGTAATCATACCATCCATACTGTCGCAGAGGTTGCCCGACACCTAGATTAGGTGTCGTCCAACTTTAGTTGTTCTTCTCATTCACTCCATTTCAGAATTCTTGTCCTTATTCCGTCTGATCAGCCCCTCCTCTACCAAATCCACCAATTCTTGGCTAGACCTCAAATCCAGTGAATGGGGGGCAGTGTTATAGTTCAAGGACCTCATGCTACATTTTCGCTTTTCTTTCATTTTTCATACTTAATGTATTCTTTTCACTTTTGACATCATGTGACCAGTGTACATGACCATGAGATATCTCACATGACCTGAGGTCTAGCCCCATGACATCATTATGATACCACGCCCCATGCCCCTTCATCCCTGTTTCTCTTTCACAAGTACACTTCTTATTTCCTACACAGGCTTCTCACCATACTCATGGTTTCCTCATTGCTCCCTTATCTATGCCAGCCTTAAACTATTTAGGACTCAGACAACCTATCCTAAACCTCCCATACTTACATATATAAACTCTTCCCCCTCGTTGTCTACTTCTTAGTTCTATTCACTTGAACTCCTCTCCACCTTAGGGGCCAGGTTCTTTTCAAGTACCACTCTTCTTTACTCCAATTCCATACTCTGCCATTACCATCTTCATGCCCATTATTGCACACTTATCATTTATGCTCTACTTGAGCACCATTAATTTCATCATCACTAAATACCACATTTTAGTTCATGTCTGGCTGGACATTTGTCATTGCCAAGTACATACTGTCACCAAAGTCGCTGTTATCCTAAATTAGGGTAACATCTCCATTGTTTGTTCTTGGTCTATTTCAGAAGTTGCTGTTATCCTAGATTATGGTAATGTCTCTCATTAGTTGTTCTGGTTTGTTTCAATCATGCCACATGGCATAACTGTGAGTTGCTCAATGTGAGTTCTAGATCAGGTGAACTTGATATGTACTTTCCTCGCATTGACTACATGTTGATTGAACACCATGTAGTAGCTCTCAAATGCTACTTATTACTTACTAGTTGTAGTGTAGCTTACCTCATTAGGAAATAGTCACACGGTCTATGTAGTATATAAGTTGGAACTCAGTCATCTGAGTTTGAATAACATCTTGTGTTCTTACCACAATCATCTCCTTAAGCTAACCCCTTAAACCTTGGTGAGTGTCAGGTATTCCTCTACCTTACCACCTGTATGCTTTCAGCACTGCAGACTGGTCCTGATAGATGTCTTCAAGACTGTCAGTAGTGACATGACTGCTTGGATAGATAATGAACTGCTTGTTGTTGTTGTCAAAGACAGTGAGGTATGAAAGTGTTCTTGAATTGGGTGATTGGCTGGTCAGGTAGGCAGCATGGGTATGCTGAAGTCAGTTATGAAGCTGGAAGTGGGACAGTCAGTTGTTCTATCTGCTGGTTCTCTAGATTATCTAGCCTTGCATCACCTTGTTCTCACAACCAACAATGGAACAGATGTCATTGAAACTAGCATGCATTGGGCAGAAGTGGTGCTTGCCACTATGCAATGGCACTTGACAGTTGTGCCTGCTGTAGCATGGATAACCAATGCATACACCATCTATCACAATGACCAAACATTTATGCTCAACTATTATTTTACATTAACATTAGTTGAGCAATCCCTAATACACATACCTTCACCATCACTATTCAGGTACCAATGTGTGCACTTGTCACAGAAATGTGTCACCTCATGTTGACCTTCAATGCACATACATTGATTTCATGCTTGCACAAGATCATTGATGTGATCCTCCTGATCACCAGTATGCTTGACAACAACATATTCTTCATGCTCAACAGCATCTTCAAGTAAGGAGTGGAGTAGGAAGGCTGACCAAATGTAATGAGGCAAGAGAGTGAACCCAAATGACCAGCCTGGTGGTGGTTCCTTGGATTGCAACACAGCTGCATTATAAAAGTTAGCACAGGCGGTTGCAGACATGCTGTTGTAGATGTAGCACTGTGTCAGACTCCAATAGAGTACATGTATCAATTATGATGACATACCAATTATCCATCAGTGCAAGCCACATCTCAATCACCTGATGTTCAATGAACTGATGCTCACTGATCTGAACAATGTCTGGAAGCTCTCTGTAATACATGCATTCACCCTTGTAAACTTTGAAGTTATGGTGGTAGTTGATCTCACACACTATGGAGTTTCATTGGTAAGTAAATTGTGACTGTGACATAGGCAGGATGCACCTTCACAAGAGAGATGAGGCCAGCATTGAGCACAATTGATTGCATGGGTAGAGTGTATGTGCAGCTGTGCAAGGTCATGTTTAGTGTTCAGCAGACAATCAAGCCATTGATAGCATGGACACACTAAAGCCATGTGGTATACCATGACTGTGGAAGATCACTAGTGGTACATGAAGGGAAGTAATACCACTGCTATGCCACACTGTATCCTTGAAAGTGGACCAGCACTGCTGTATTGTGTCAGTAGGGAGATTGCATGCTTGTGAGAGAAAGTGCTGCACCGAACATGGAAGCACAACCAGCAGACTAACAAGGGCATGATTGGAAGGTTGCATGAGGAGGATATCATCCTTGAGAGCACTGAAACTGGCAAGGAATAAGAGAAGGGAGTTGAAGGGAATTGAATGTAGGGAAGGATTGGCTAAACCATCACTACAAGTGTTGCCAGGTCCATGTGGCTGACACCCAACAACATGGGCAAGTAGGATGAGCAAAAGTATATACTACTCCTTGATCAATTTGATCGATTATGCGTGCATCAGTCGGTGGGAGCAATTTGGCTTGTTTGCAACAGTTCAGTCTCCGCTTAGAAGCAGTTGTGGCATGTAGGTGTGCTGTTCACGTGGTTCGGAATGTTTTGGAGGGCTCAGACATCCAGAGAGTCGGAAAGTTCAATTCCGTGACTTTTTGCATAACAGAATGAGTGAAATTAAACTAGGATTAATATTGTGCTCCCAAACTGGGATTTAACATTGCATGGCATTTGGGACGAAGACCCAAAAAATTGAGCACTACTAAGTAAATTAATATGTGAGGTCTTTCTTGCCACATGGGGACCAACTTCAACACGTGGCAAACGCATGGTGCAACCACCCTTCTTGCAGCCCTACCGCCATGTCTACCGCCAACAACCTCAATCTCAAGACGAATTCGTCTTCATCACTACGCTATGCTGTTACCCATGTTTTTCTTCCTGTCGAGCTTCCTAAAAAGAGCGATTATACCCTGAAGAACGACCTTTCATTAGTTCGTTCAGTCTGCGCTGCTGCCCGTGCTTATAGCGAGCACATCTATGGAACTCCTGAAGGGGGTCAATGGCATCGCATCACAAAGATGTTGCGCAGCTTGCAAACCTCCATCCAGCCCAAGGAATTGAACAATAGCCACGTCATCTCCCAGCTGTGCGAAGCATGTACAGGAGGTGCGCTCACGAGTTTCTTCTGGATAGATCTATGCTTACAGCCTGTAGATAGCCTTGTGTTTTTCCTTCGATCCAAAAATACTGCGGTTGTCCTAACGAAGCGCGAGAACTCTACGCTATGTGAATTATTCGAGGTGTCCCCAAGCAGTGCTGCTGTAGAGGAGACGGTTGGACCACTAATATGCTCATATCCTTGGTCTGCTGTTGAGACGCCTAATGAGGTCTTTGGTGATGGGCGTTTTCAAATATCTTTCCCTAATGCTGTGGACTCGGATCTTCCCTCTCTTCCTACTCGTCCGACTGGTATCTTGCGAGGCGTTGGTCACAATATTGATGTTCCTCGCATCATGAAACGCGTCCGCGACGAAGTTAACGGGTCGAAGGAGAATCCTTGGCGTCGTTCTCCTATTTGGCTTCTCATTAGGGTCACGATCCAGATGTCCTTCGATCGTTCTCTTGAACATTCATTCTATAAACGATTCATATTGTTCTTCATATGCACCCTTGCCATGCACTCGAACGATGCACGCCTTTCCAGTGATCTGCTTCAGTTGATGGCATGTAAAATCCTCCGTCGCCTAAAGAAGCTTGGATCCTCTACCCCCGAGTGGCTCTCCAAAATGGCCCTCAGCACATGTGCTTGCCTTCGAGAGACTCTTGATGCCAGGCTGCCGAACCCCCAACGATGCTTGTTTCAGAACCCTTCCCAGGATCAACTCATTAGAGACACGCGCCTCTCGCTCCCGGGCAGCGGTGAATATATTCGCAATGCTCTCGCGGGTTCTGGCTACAAACATATCATCACACCCTTCCATCCTAGCCATCGTTGCCGTGGCACTATCGAAGACTTCTTATCGTCTGATGGGACCTTTTTCGACAAGGCGTATGATGCCGAACCTGGGGTTACTCTCTATGACGTCGAGCAATCGGTGGAGCATGGTATTGATGATTGGTGTGGTCGCGTCACAGATGTGGATGAGGCATGCGCACGGCTCGTGATCTTGATGGACAAATACATGATGAAGGCTGTGGAGACATGGAGAATAGACGATTTGGAGCCCATCTCCATCTCATTCCTGACTGTAATCGAGCTTTTTGTTGCTCTCGACAAGCTAATTGTGAAGGAGGTCCCTATGCTCACCGACTATTCTCCTGAAATCCCAATCAAATCTCTGGGAAGCCTACACCTGCGCAAGACAACAAGCCTCCATCGTCTTTCCCGTGCTTACCAGTACCTTTCTGCGCGTCAGTCTCGGTCACATCCAGGATGGTCGGTACTTTCGGATGAATTTAACGAAAACAGTTTCCCAGTCCGTTACTATGACCAGTCCCTGGATCTTCAGCAGCTGAAAACTCGCATTGAACGAGATGCGATGCGAAATATCTCTGAATCTGACAGAGCTTCTCAATCACCCTTGCCCTTGTCGATGGTACATGCCAAGATCGTCATTTTTGAGCTGCAATCCCCAATCTGCCTCCGCATCTGGCGTTCTGTGGTCGCACAGATTCTAATACGTTTCTTCTATGCATCCGGGTTATTCTTGGGCGACGAAGAGAAAAGACCAGAACCAGTTTCTGCATGTGTTCCCCAGCTACAACCTTACTTTGTTGATCACAGGGTGTCATCCAGGTTCCTCTACCTTGGCTACAATTATCGAAGGGGTTTAAACCCGGAATTATGTTATGTGTTCTCGGGCAACGAGTCACGCAGGCACTTCATATGGCAGCAGTGGACATGGAACTCCCATTTGGACTTGTCGGAATCAGCCGCTAGTGGCGTCTTAAATTATGTGGACTCTACCTCTCACACCTCCAATGATGTCTTGGCAGCTCAAGCAAACCGTCCAGATGATGCGGATCTCCCCTCTGATGAATTCATTGTATTCGGACACTTGAGGAGTGGTGGCTCGCTCCAATGGCTCAACATCCTGCATGGATTACACAGTAGAACTCTCAACCTGCGTCGTCGGGAAGTTCATGACCTCCTTTCCAAAGCTGTCTTTCGAGTCGGACCGCTTGACTTGAATACAGGGACATGGATCTGGCATCGGGAGCTTCAAGACTCATCCTTTTGCAATGCCCTTCTAGATGAGCTCGAGAGTTTATTTGTGGACGTCGGAGCCGGCTTGATTGATCGGTGGTTGATGAATTCCGTTTCGCTATTGCTCACTCGGTTGCTTGCATCGAGCCCCAGCGAAGATACATCAGAGCGGGCCATCGTACTGCTGCGCAGTGTGCGCAGGAAGACTTTCAACTGGGTAGAGGAGCTCTTATACAACCTAAGAATGGCACCTACGAATGAAGAGCGTCGCAATTTTCTGCTTGAGATGGCAGTTGCTTGCCGAAGTACATTTGACGTCGATACTGCCACTGGCATTTTCCATGAGCTCTGCCGTTCTGCAGAGGACATTGATGCTCTACTTTCTTGTGCGCTCTTTGTCCAAGCTCTTTGTCCCAAGGGTACGCTTAATTCCTGGATGTCCAGTACAATTCACCCACGTCATTCTCCAGATGATGATAGATTTACGCAACTGCTTAAACAAGACCGTCGCCTCTCTCTCCAACTACAACGGATCTTGAGGGATCTAATCCTTACCGATCCCTCAGATTATGGTGTTGACCTTGCGGTCGGAAAGATTTTTGCTATCTATCAGCCAGGCACACACAGATGGGAGCGGTTACTGTCGCCAGATGCTCGTTGGCTCACATGCAAAAGGGAAACGGTCAAAGATCAGCTCTCACAAATAATACACCTAGATCTGCTCCTTGGGGAACTTCGAGTGGATGGACAACCGGTGGGCGGATTACCACATGCAATTCAGCCCTCTCAATTATACCAAGACATTTTTTGTGATGTGGGTACATACTATTACGTTCCTGACATGAAACGGTGTTCTTAACTATCCTTTCAGCAAGGCTTCTTTGTTATACCATCCAACCTCCCGGGGATGGATTTCACGACTCTAGCTGCCAGTGGAACATCTAAATACAAGGTTAGTGCATCAACACTACGGAGATAGTAATGTTGGTTTAAACCCACTCAGGTTCATTTTGCACTGCGAGATGACGATATGGTACTCCGAATGCAATGCAATGCAACTGGCGATATCCTCGAACTGATTCCTTGGAATGAGCTTGAGAAAGACCTTCCGCCGGCGCTCGTCTACGGTCATGTTCATTTCCTGAATTTATCCACAAAGACTATCGAAGCACGCCCTCAAAAACGACTCTGGGAAGAATCTTCAGAGAACTGGAAGATCGATTGTGCGTCTGGAGAATATCGTGCATACAGGGGTCGTCAGACCCTTGTGGATGTTCAAAGCCCAACTTGGGAAATGGTTTTCAAGTGTTTCAAGAGTCTCAGGCGCAACGGTGTCTCTGAAGGTCGAGATCTCTTGATCACTGTGTCTCCCGGACCTGCACTTGTGCGACGATTGTCTGTTGCACTACCTGGCTTTGGTTTGTCCTTCTTTGTCAATGAGATGGAAGAGCTTGAATCCTGTGACTTCAATCACATGGTCTACGACGAGAACCAATGTATTGGTACATTGTTCGGTTTAGAAGGTGTGCTTGTTTTCCGCCCGAAAACCCATATTGCAGGGAGACCTACCCCGGAGGCGCTTATACCCAGACGCGTCCTCATACAAGATAGCCACAATACCTACCACGTGGATACCGAACTTGGCTGTTTGGTGGGGAATGGCAACTTGGCGAGCACGGAATTTCTTGCCAATCTGCATGCCAAGACTAGTTGCCACAGGCCAGACCCACTGACAGGGAGAACGGGTGCTCAAGAAGCACTTTTTCTCTTACAATCGGGCGGGTGTCGGTCAATTATGAAGCTCAAAACTCTCTGGGTTGACAATGAGCAATTGGAGATCAAGTTGATACGGCACATTCAAATTATTGCTGCATACAAGGAAATCCAAGATAGATACTACTGGGATCATTCACATAACCTTGCCGCAGTACCGAAGCGCGCCTTGCAACGCGGTGCATATTTGTTTCCGCCGTGGGATGACACGGAACAAGTCACACCTCGTCCAACGTCGTCGATACAATCACCATGGTCAATCGGATCCATCACACTCGAGCAACTACTCTTCAATAGACCAGAATCAAAGTTGCCCAGCCGTTGCACCTTACCTCGAGACACTTACACCAGGCTATCAAACGGTATCCCAGAATTGCACCAATTATTCTCCTCTCTTCCGATCAATAAATCCGATCCACCATTTCAACAGGAATACATCACTCTCCTTGAAAACAGTACACAACGTGCCCTCGAAGGTTTCCAGATGGCTTACAGGCTAACAAGCGAGGATCGTATCGACACACTTGAGAAACACTATGTGCAATGCAGATCCAACTACATGGATGCTCTGGGCACTCTCGAGAAGACTCTAGGTCCAACTGATCCGATTGAACGAGCGCTTGCGGAATTTGGTCAATGGCCACCAATCACGGCAAACTACCTCTTGCGATGTCTCGCCTCCACCTCACCGATCAAAATTCCTTTGGGTTGGAAGAAGTGTTTAACTTTGCTGGCTTTACTCCTTTTGGACCTTCAGCGTGCGCGGAGATTACTTCGATTTACTTTGGACGGTCTCGAAGAAGAGTTTTCGAAGGAATTGGAGAATGAAGGATGTGATGGGTGGGATCCTGAGCAGTACCCAGATTGGCTATTAATCCAGGTGGGTTTCTGATGTGGCAGCGCTAGCATGTACTTACTACTTCTTTTGTGTGTCAGATCCAGGGGAACTTTCTCATTCGTCGCACTCAGGCAGAGACTGCGATGCAAATGATATCGCCACAATCCGGAAACAATGCTGTGATGCAGGTGAATATAGGCGAGGGGAAATCGTCTGTGATCATCCCGATTGTTGCTGCCGCCCTGGCGGATGGCAAACAGCTTGTGCGAGTTATC
The DNA here is from genome assembly GCA_038089535.1 of Hemileccinum rubropunctum. Classification (NCBI taxonomy): domain Eukaryota; kingdom Fungi; phylum Basidiomycota; class Agaricomycetes; order Boletales; family Boletaceae; genus Hemileccinum; species Hemileccinum rubropunctum. The sequence goes on from JBBPLC010000600.1 coordinate 12,174, forward strand.
GTCCCAAAAGCGTTGACGGTCCAAATGTTCAACATATTGGTTGCTCGCCTTGGTGGGTTCGCTAACAGGCCTATATACTACTTGCCATTCACTCGTTCCGCCGGGCACGACGAGGATTCCCAGGATCTCCCTCTCAGAGTTCATGATATCCACAAGCTCATGTTACAGTGCACGCGCGAGGGTGGAATTCTACTCGTCCAGCCTGAGCACGTCGTCTCGCTCAAATTAATGATCGTTGAGCAGCATACACGTAAAGCTGTATTTCCAGCCCACTTGTTAGCACAGAAACGGGAACCGATATACAAGCAGATCATGACTGCCATGTCACTGACATCCGTGAGTCTCGGTGTCCTGTCGATGATGGTTCATTCAGCTAAGTGTTCAGCTAAAGCTGTTACAAGACGGCTTCGTTAGTAACATATATCAATGGCTGCGATCATTGCAAAACACAAAGGGCGTTGCTTCAAGTCGAGTTGGTTACCGTGACGAGCATATTTCGGGTGCTGGCAGTGATCCGGACGGCGACTGGCCCTTTTTGGATGTTGACAGTGGTTCGGACAATGACTGCCGCGTTTCGGATGCTAAAGGTGCTTCAGATAACTCATCCGAGTGGCTGAACCTTCAGAAGTGGATTCATTCAAATGCTCGAGATATCCTGGATGAAAGTGACGAGATCCTTCATGCCCGGTTCCAATTGATTTACACACTCGGTCTCCAGCAACATATAGATGGATACCCTGACCGATGGACGATTACTCAGCAGGTCCTCCGCCTCGTGAAAAGGCATGTCGCTACCCTTTCAAGAAATCACCCCAGCTTCGTAGAGCATGAATGCGGCACACCTGGATCTTTTCCCCACTTTCGCATTGTGCGAGCCTCTGACATTGGTCAACGCCTGATATTGTTGATTACCGACGATATAATGACAGGGAAAATTCCCAGTTTCAAATTTCAACGCCTCTCTCCAGCACTGCAAGAAGCGATTCGGAATTTTATATCTCACGAGGATATCCTCCAAGTTCTCGATACAGCCAAGAGGGTGGAGGAATATGCCAAGGGTGCCTACCAGAGTCATCTTTGGAGTGGACTACTACTACTTCGTGGTCTGCTCGCCTGCAACATTCTGTTGTTTGCTCTTTCGGAAAGGAGATGGCGTGTCGACTATGGCCTTGACCTGGAGTCGCGTCGCACGTCCACAATGCTTGCAGTTCCATACCGGGCCAAAGACATTCCAGCGCCTGACACCCAGTTTGGCCATCCAGATATCACCATCATCCTCACATGCCTCTCGTATTACTATGGCGGCCTCACAGAGGAGCAGCTGAGACGGACATTCGAAATCCTACTTGATGAGGATGATCCATCCATAGGATATGCACTTTGGGTCAAAGAATACCATGGTGACTCACTGCCAGATTCGCTTCGGAAGTTTAATGAGATCAACCTCAAGTCATCGGAGCAGTGGGACAAGATTATATTTCCGCTCTTCTCTCGAAATCAGGCTGCCATAGATTTTTACCTTTCTCGAGTGGTGTTTCCGAAGAAGGCAAAAGAATTTCCTTTGAAACTCTCTGCGTCTAGTTGGGATCTAGCAGAGAAACGAGACAAGCTTGTGACCGGTAAGCCTTCCGTTCATCAGTGTTCCAGTCGATTACTGAACTAACTAATAACTATCAGGATTTTCTGGAACAAACGATACCCGATGGCTACTACCGATGTCTATCGGTCAGTGCGATCTCGATCACCAGAAGGGATCCAACGCAAGGGTTCTAGCATATCTGCTTCAGCCCGAAAATGATTTCTATGTGGTCACCCATGCGAGTGGCGAACGACAGAGCACGGCTGAATTTCTCCGACTAGTGGCCATGCAGCTGCCTGAAATCCGTGTTTTGCTCGATGTTGGGGCACAAATCATCGATCTTTCCAATCGCCGAGTGGCCAAAGCATGGCTTAAAATCACCCGCGATGCTGCCGGCGCCGTCTACTTCGACAAGGATGGTGAAATGATGGTACTCACACGAAGCGGCGTCACTCAACCAATGTCGTCGTCGCCATTTTCTCAGCAATTGGGCCGTTGCATTGTCTATCTGGATCATGCACACACAAGGGGAATCGACCTCAAAATGCCTATTGGATCACGAGCAGCGGTCACGCTTGGTCCCAAGCTCACAAAAGATAGTCTCGTGCAAGGTTTGTTTTCGTGTCGTGATTTTTATCCGCAACTCACAGGGTCTGTATTTTTCAGGTTGCATGCGAATGCGCAAACTTGGACATGGCCATTCGGTCATGTTCTTTGCACCACTCGAGGTTGATCAGAGCATCCGTTCCGTTACTGCCAAAAAGGATATCAACCTTCGAGTAACTACTGTTGACATCTTATGCTGGGCCATACACGAAACTTGGACCGACATCCGGCAGCGGGCTCCGTACTGGGCACAACAAGGTATGAACCATCGATCGAGATACGAGACTTTGTCCCGTTTCTGCGATGGTGAACTTGCGGAAGAGAAGCTAGCAGATGTATGGCTCCAGCCAGAATCCAAGTCACTGGTCGATCTCTATGCACCATGTGAAACTAAAATCACCACCCGTAATTTGTCGCAGCTGGATGCAGGCATTCGCCAACGTTGCAAGACTCTTGGGGTTCTGTCATTTCCCAGTGGACAGATGGAAGAAGAGCGGGAACGGGAGGTCAATCGCGAACGGGAGCGGGAACGAGAGGTGGAACTTCCTCCCTTGGTCTACGCGGCAGAACATTCCCTCCATCAAGATGTCGTCAAATTCGTGAAAACTGGTGACATTCCTCCATTACATTCAGGCAGTGCTTTTCGTCCCGTCTTCACCACCCTCGACAAAACCACAGCAGCTATGGTGACTTGCGAGGCAGACGTTTGGAGCCCATTTATCTTGGCAACCACGGACTATCGAAAAACTATAGAACCCGAATCCACTGAAGGAACCATTGATCAGTATCTTCGACCTGTCCAGTGGATTCTCACCCGTAGTCAAAAGGACCGACGAGAACAAGTACTCGTTTTGCTCAGCCCGTTCGAAGTTAACCTGTTGATGCCAGAAATCAGAGCAAGCACATGCGTCCACCTTCATCTGTATGCACCCCGTACATCCCGACGCATGAAACCATCCGACGATCTCAAAATTTATGTCATCCCACCTCTTCCCTCCGACTGGACTCCACCATGGACTCTGATCGACCAGCTTAACGTGTTCGCTGGGCAACTCTATCTCAGGGACTATACATCGTACCTCCGGTTATCTCGTTTCCT
>JBBPLC010000601.1:0-15444 GCA_038089535.1 Hemileccinum rubropunctum
AACGGAGCCACCAATTTTTATGAAAGTTGTATGGTTAGAATCCTTTTGAGGGGGAGAGTCTAATGATATACATTTTGTGTAGAAAAAAAAATCACCTCATTCCACTATTAATGATTATGCCCTATAATGGAATACCGAGGTGTGTGTAACACAGTCTCAGGGCTGCTGTTCTATATGAGCAGCCAAAATACATTGGCAGAGATGGCCTTTCCAGGATGACCACCATGCTTGCAAGTAACACGGGAATTTTCATCGCATCATTCAAGTCAAATGGCCTTTCTGGGACTGCCATCACTGCACTACTGGTAGACTATATACTATGGGCGAAGGTATACTCGTATTATGTCATCAGTAATGATGTATTGATGAACCTGAAGGAAGGTAATAATATGATGTAATAGAAGAGTGAACACTAAAAGTTTAAGCGACAAAAGATTATACCATAGTACTTCCAACTGTTCCGACATTTCCGAGTCCGGAAAGGTGCGGGAAAGTTCCGGAAGTGATTCCTTTGGTTCCGAGATCGGAAGGGCGCGGGAAAAACCCGCAAGTGGTTCCGAGTTCGGAAAGGTACAGGAAAGTTGGTTCTGATGTAGAAAGGGAATGCGCCGGAACGCCTGTTCCGGTGTGTGGATTTCGGAATGATGCGGAATGACTATGGTTGAATACTGTCACTCAGAAGTGCTGGAACCAGATTCCATTGGGACTTTATTACACATAAATACCATCAATCTGTCAATCAAGACCATGGTGGGACAGATAGTAAAAAAAATACTGGCGATAATAGGACAGAAAGCTACAGCCAAACTCGAGGGCCGCATCTAGGACAGCGGTAGTAAACAATTGTAACTCCACCAGGCCAGATATCCTTAAATGCTTTAATGGCAGTCCAGTCAGAAGGAAGAGAACCCATCATTATTTCATAAGACCGAATCTCCTGTATTATCTTGACCATGGCACCATTTCCGATGAAACCATGCCGACCGCCTCGAGCGGCAGGAATCATGAGAAACTTACGGAAACGGTAACTGGTGGGAGGTGGTTTCATCCTGTGAATGACAGAAGAAGGGCGCATTGTGATTCCCTGCTGTTCAAGACAATGAACATGATACCATTTTCTGCAAAACAGACAATGGCGCTCAGGGTTGGAAGGATTGTACACAGGATTCGGACAGTTGTCAAAACCACAGCGGGAACAGTTCTTTCAGTGTTTTTTGGGATTAACATATAATGGCATTCTTTTGATTGCACTCACCAACACCTTGGCAGGATCAACCTCAATATGCCAGCGACAGATGATTTCAGTTAGGGAGGGGTTAAATGAAGTCGGGAAAGCCAGTTGTCTATCATCTAAGTGATGGACAGCTATTTGAGCTATAGTCAGTGTAAATAATTTTGAACGGGAAGAATGGCTCTAAAAATAAGCGGACATACTGTGAATGCAACAGAAGTCAAAGAAAGAAATTTTATTGGAGTCCACAATCTCATTTGGAAGCAAGCAGTCAGAGACACTGACAGGTTAGGGTCAGTTGGCTGAAATGGTTAGTCGGTATGAAGCACTAACCTGGAAATGATTGATCTCATTTCACTTTGGGTGAAAAAGAGTCTTGCCTCTACCCAGACAGACTTTAGGGAGGTGAATAACTATGGGTGTATTTGTGAGAATATTGAATATTGAACTACTCACCTCCCTACCATCAGGGAGGGTTTCAATGTAGAATGCAAGCAGGGTAGCATATGACAAAGGGGCAGATGAATTTGGAGCTTCAACAGGAGTGGAATGTAGAGCGACACTGCCAGTGATGAGAACAATACATGATGATGGTGGAATCAAAGATGTAATGGATGCTCACATGTTACCCGCATACAGGGTGAGTGACATTGGATGATCTGGATGCTTAGGATTGCACATGTAAACATCTGTGGGATAGCGGGTAAGCATACAAGCATTGTATGACAGAACAGACCATACAATGAATGGCTTCCAACCTTGGGAGTTCTAAAGGAAGTGGGGGTATGTACACTGGTGGAATCTGTGGATTGTCTTGGCTATGATATTGGTTGGAGTATACCGTTCGAAGTATAGACATGACCGTCCAGAAGAAGTCGGAAGTCGGTCAATGCCCAGAATTAGTCACCAGGTGCTAAATAGTTATATGATTTGGTAAGCAATGTCAGTCACACCCACTGGCCATGCTGTGGTGCAGGATTCGAGTTAACTGTTCAGTATTTGCAAAGAACAGCTCTGCTAGATCCAGAAAAGAAATGATTGACCGGGATGATTGAAATCAGCCCAGATAAAGAGGTCCAACATAATGACTACACTCCCAACAGAGCACGTATTTTATTAGGTCATTTGTAATAGTGGAGGACCTTTGATCTTGTTAGCAAGGCGGGTTAGGAAAAAGGAATGGAAGACTCGGAGCTGGAATACCTTGGAATGCTCTTACGAGCACTGATAGTTTGCACGGCTTAGCCAAATCGTACTTTAGCAGAGAATATGATGTGATACAGAATAAACGTGATCCTTTGTGGTGAAAATTTTTCACCGGTCAAATTGGTTCGCAACGTCGGAAAACCTTCATAAACAGAAGAGCTTTGACATTTCAACCATTGAACCAATTCTGTCAGTTCCGGATTCCATTGGACTTCCGGTGCATTTCCGGACTCGGAACAACCAGAACAATCATAAGTACTTTCACTGTATAACCTTTTTGTCGCTTAACCTTTTAGCTTCCATTTCTTATGATATCTATTACAACACTTCATTACCTCCTTTTTCAGGTTCATCATCACAACATTACAGATGATGTGATACAAGTATACCTTGCCCATAGTTTTTTTTAAAAAAAAAAACATTGGGACTCGCCTGGTTCCAGAAGATCTCATGGGAGAACATTTGCGGATTTCAGACCGGGAAAAGGCGGAGGGAGAGGACCATGTAACTCTCGCAACTCTGCCTGTATCGAAGCGATGGACTTCTTTCTTCCCATCACAGTATAACATTGCAGCATTGTGCACCGTCTGCCAGTCAATCACGCTCGTTCCGAGTGCTTGAATATCATCCTGGAGCATTTCCAGCGCATTCCGTACCCACGCGACACAGCTCCAACCACCCTCGTCTAGTTCGACAGGAACAGAACGCAATAATGTTTGGAAGAGCATGGGTAAAGGGCCGGAAGTGGTTCTGGAATGTTAGTTGCAATGTGGAACCCAGAACTGACGCCACCGGTTTATGGTTGAATACTGTCATACGGTACATTAGCTAGGAATAAAAATAGGTAAAATGATAATCGCCTCAGCCACTGTCTAAGGTGGGCGAAAACGACTGAGGTGCTTGTGAGCGGAGTAAGAATAAATATATAAATATATATAATGGGAAGAGGTATGCTAGTATTAGTGATAACCTATAGAAGGTAATAAAGTGTTGTGACAAGTGTTGTAAGAGTCAAAGGTTAAAAGAAATAAACGGTAAAAAGGTTGTTACCAAAGTATTTCCGGTTGTTCCGATATTTCCAAGTCCGGAAAGGTACTGGAAAGGTCCGGAAGTGTGGGAAATTTCCCAAAGTACTTCCGCAATAATAGTTCCTATATGGAAGCACCGGAAAGCACCTGAACTTGTGGAATCGGTTCATGGTTGAATACTGTCACCTACTTTTTCAAGAAACTCAGGTGTAAAAGAATTCAGTACTCTGTGACCTTTCTATGGATGACATCTACACACTCCTTCACAAAGCTCAGATGCAAATCCAACTCCTCGTGACTTTTCCCCAAAGCCTGTACTCTCCTGAGGTGGAAATTTACCACGGTGAAACCATGTCTGCACTTCACCAAATCTATGGCTAACTTGAGGAGATAAATGGCCTCCATAAACTCTGAATCACCTTTCACAATATTGGTGATATGGTTGATGTGAAAGTCGAGCAGTAGACTTGATTCCAAAGCATGGTTTGGTCCTAGCATCTCTGTATCTGGTTCAAGCAAGCTTTGGACCTCCATGAGCTGGAAAGAATAACATTCAGTTCTGGCTCACATTCATGTCACATTTCAGGCCACTCTACCTCGTTGATATCTGGATGACATTGTTGCCTTTCAACTTGTTCCTCCTTTAATGCATCAAGTATGGCATCAGCCACAAGCTGGCAGTCGGCTTGCACCCATAGATCAAAATTTGATTCCCATTTCTTTTCTTGTTTGAATTCAAGGTTAAGATAGATGACACGGGGGGAAGGATCCAAAGGCGATCTGTTTTTCCGAACCTGCTTGGAAAACTCCTGAATCATTCTTTGAGTTCCTATGACATGCATTCCGGTTCCGACCACGATCAAGAGATCTATCAACTGAGCGCCAGACAAGTCTTGTATCTGAAATTCTGTGATATTCTCGGCATCAGGATGTTCTTGACCATAGAGTACCACGTCTGGAACCATCGTGGGAACAGACTGCACACGCTTGCCTGCTTTTCTCCTGCTTTCTTGTTTATTCCCGCACGAACTGCAAGAGGGAAATCTTCCCTGGACCAGATCATCCTCGTGTGGTTTCATTTCCTCGACTGCTTGACATGACTGGCAGTAGAGGTACTGAAGAGTTCCATGTAGGGGTATGCATTTGTAGGGTCGGAGACTGTCTTGAGAATGTTTCCGATGATACATCGATAGGCCTGCTTTCAGTTCCAGGCTGTCTATGTTTTGTGTGTATACCCGGATCAATTTCCCATGATCATCCAGCTTTTTAAGAAGTTTGTGGAATGGAGTAGGCTGGCTGTCCTCCGACTTTTGTGCTAGACTGACAACAAATCGGCCAAACAATGGTCTCTGAGTTTCATCCTGTATAAAATAAAATAAGGTCAGACCTTGGGTAGGAGCTAGAATACATCACACTGGCCATGATCATTGAAAGTTGAAACATGTCCTTCAGCTTCCTTTGTGCTAGCTCTGGAATTCCTGGAATCTTCTGTTTGCTTCTGAAATCGGGTATGCCAGCAGCCACTGAAATCCCTGCCCCTACACAAGCAACTTGGTTAGGATATGCATACCACCAGCTTCATTAGGTTAATGCTTGCCGCATATGAAAACAATGCCTTTTGCATTCAAGATGACGGATAACAGGGTCTGTGTATGAGGGTCATCTGTAGTGAAAGTGCACTTGGTGACTGGCATGACTCTAGAACAGGAGAAGGCTATATAACAGTAATGTCAGTTTGATGAAAAGGGTGGAAATGATGAGAAATGATGAGAAACAGGTTGGGGGGCAAACAGTATTACATAAGAAATCAAATACATCCATCAAATTTGCAAGTGCTGACAGCGGTTGGCCCAAACCTTGCTTGTCTTTTTTATTTAAGTCTAGGAGCATGTCCCACTCCAAAAATACAAATACAAAATAAAATACATCCAAACAAACATATGTTATGTTCCCCACCTGCCCTTTTTTCAATCCTTTCTTCTTTTTCTTTTTGTTTGCAAATTGAAGTCCTTACGAGGCGCTTCCTGAATGCTCTGAACTCAAAAGCCTATCTTACATAACATACTTCCAAATAATATTGACCTGTTTAATCTTGCAAGCAAGACCATGATAATGGAAATGGCAAATAGAAGGAAAATCAAAAATCAAAATCAAATACATCCAGAATCTTTAATCCAGGGATTCAGATTCAGATTTTTATCCAGTGATCTCAGCACTTTGATATTATTTTAACCGTGTGGGATTCACCCGGTCACTACTTCCATGGTCATCTCCTTGCCAACTAGGACATAGATGTCATGGATAGTCACAGGAGATGAGTAAAAAGTAGTGAATAAGGCAGTGTGAGAGATGTGCAAAGCATGCAGGAGTAGAACCCACAATGCTTTGACTTCGGGGCGGGTCCGGAAGGGTGGTTCCGATGCCGGAATGATCCTTTCTTTTCCCGAATCCTCTCTGAGGTTGGTGACAGATGCCACTTTCCAATCTTTAGATGAAAAATAGAAGGGAATACACCCAGCTTGTCTGAGCCCAGTCTAAAGCAGATGCTTCAGACACCATTTTGACGGATGCCATGGATGGTTGGGTCTGACAAACTAGTCGCATGGAAAAACAAAAGCTCTGAGCATGTTAACACATTGCCTCCTGGGTAGGTGTCTCCATGTCAGCTCAGGTGTCTTCCAAAGACCCAGTCTAGTGATCCTTTCTGTAGTAAGTGACGGATGCCACTTTCCTACTATGGAGGTTACAGAGGGATTCACACCCAGTTTATCTGAGCCCAGTCTAAAGCAGATGCTTCAGACATCATCTTGACTGATGCCATAGATGTTGGGTCAAACAAACTAGCAACATGAGGTACAGAAATCTCTGAACGTGTCAACACATGGCCTCCTGGGTAGGTGTTTCCAAGTCAGGTCATATTTCTGACCACCAAGTCGCAATTATCCTTTACATGGCAAGTAAAAAACACACTGAGCTTATTGGTACATTGCCTCCTGGGTAGGTACCTCTATGCCAGTTGCTTTTCTTCCAACGTGAAGGTAACAAGAAAATCTTGCAAGGGAAGAATCACTTTGGAAAATTTTCGGGCGGAGCTTTAAGCCATGATTACTTAACAAAGCCTGGCGAGGTGAACCTGATCACAAACCATTTACAACATAGCTATTACTATAGTTACTACTACCAGTATTCTACAAGTTAGGATCCTCAACTGTACTCAGTAGTTCCCTCAGGCAGACCTTCAGGAATCCTAACAAGGGTCCAGGCTTCCACCAGGTTCTTCTGAGGTCAGAAAATCAACCTTGGCTGAGTGCCATGTGTTCCGGCTTACCGCAGAAAAAAGCTTGGCAGAATTCTGCTACTCGTATTCTAACACATTGTGTTTTCTTAGATATAATTTAATTCCTAGGCATGCAGTTCTTTTTTTCAAATATCACTGATCCGTAGATGTGAAAGCTACCCCATAAGATATATATCACAGAGGTTTAGTCACAGAAATCCACTATCCTGGAGAGGCGCCCGAGATCTTGGCAGATCCTAATCAATGGGTAGAGAATTTTGAAATTTGAAATTTTGAAAAGCAAAGCAAACCGAGTGAAAAAAAAAGATTTACTTTGCTTTGCTTCCTGGTTGTTACATCGGGTCGATGAAATCTATTTCTTTTGGTGAATTGAGACAAATATAAATTAGAGTGGATGCAGTCCACGCTGACTCTGATACGTGATGTAAGCAAAAAGCCGGAGTCACGTTGCTTGATACGGACGCGCTCCACGCGGCCCACACCAACGTTCGACACTGGAAGCCATGGATCAAATTCTCAAGGAATCGTTCGAGGGCAAGATCTTCCTAATGGACATCCCGGACGTTGACGACATAGCGGCGACGCTGTATATCTTCAACAGTGGTACATTGCCACCAATGCCCGTCGTTGGCGACTTCGCATACAATTTCGCGCACACCACGTTCGAGGTATATCATGCGAACGGTTGGAAGACCTTCACGGTCGCCGACGTCGAATCTCTGCTTCACCATCCCAATAAAAACTCATCGATTGTGTCGTTTACGACAACCGGCGCGATACCATTCTGGAAGCAGATGAGGCAGGGCCAATTGACAGAACGGTGCAAGTTCAGCAGTGTCGATGGTCTGCTTTCCCAGTTTCGACGGACGTTCGACAGTAGAAAGTTGAAGGTCATCACGCTGCCTTGCACCTCTGGCCTCTCAAACCCTGAGCGGCGATCTGACAGTCATAGTGAGTGTTCAGCTGGCACATTCGATCTCCATTCACCTCAACTACTTTTTTAAAAAAAAGAAAGAAATGTGGAAGAAGGACAAGCAGGTGATGGCGCCAGACATAGCAAGTGTTGGTGTATTTGGTGTGTACGGCCGGCTGACACTTCCAACAGAACGCCCGTGTCTCACTACAGGACCCCCGAATCGTGACCGACAAAGAAACTTGACCGAAATGGTACGTATATTCATGATATAGTCATTCGTATGGCCTTTACCGTTCCAATTTAGTCGCGATTCGTGAGTTCTTCGGTCGGGTTCCCACCAGACTCGGAAAGGATTCGGTGGGATGCAGGATTTGAGACCTACCTTCCGTTCGCTGGAAAGGGTTGTTCGAAGGTGAGTGAATATACTACAAGTAGGTTTTTCTAGTAACCAAAAGTAAAATAAAAGGACATGGAAGGGATGGTGGTGAAAGAAATCGCAAGGCGCACGTCCGTAGAACGTTCCGGATTGGGTTTGTGTAGTGCCGATCCCGACGCGTTCCGGGTTCGGGACTTGGTAGTTCGATTGGAACTAGATCCGGTGCTCTGGACCCCCGATGATCACGACATGGAGGCGATGGAACGTGCTTGGAAGGAGACGTTGGACAAGATAAAGTTTCATTTAGCGCAATCTACTTCGGTCATCGTACGGGGGTGTAACCCTCAACTAAGGCTTAGGTTTTCCGAGGCGTCGATGGCGCTACAATTCGGGGACCTGGGGCAACGGTGTCAGTGGCTCGATGGAACTTTGTACGCGGCCTGCCAGGATGAGTCAGAGTCGGCAATCCCATTTCACATGACGACGACCATGCAAGAGTTCATGGATATGGTGAAAGACACAAGTACGTGCGGAAATTTCCTCGATGGAAAAGACTTGAACTCGTCGCCTCCTCTGTGGGCAATGCCTCTGCTCGATTCCACCAATGCTTGGAATCATACCATGCATCTTCGGTTCAGTCAAAAAGCGATGAAGAAAAGGCAGCAGCCCCTGGAAATAGGGGAGGGTGGACCCAGGATGATCCGGTCGGCAACCTGGAGCTCACAAGGGTGGAGACTAGTAACGCACCCCGGATTCGTCACGTTCCCGCACCATGATTGCTGCGGAATGTGCACGTATGTGGTAGCAAACGCAGGAGCGAAAGTATGGGCGGTCATGCGACCGAAACGAGAAAATTGCCCGAGTGGCTTGCAGGGCCTTTTTCAAGCGTTCCACAGTGCGATGACGCTTTCTGATCAAGGAACGTACTCTGACGCTGACGTAGCAACGGTATGCCTCGAGGAAGGGGATGTGATGTAAGTGCCTGTGATTTTATCTCTTTTACTGAGCAAAGGAAGATCGAAGGTCGTCAGACCAATACTAAAATATAAATATACCTTTCCCATACAGGTTTCAACCCCCGGGCGTTTTGCACTGCGTGTATACTCCGGTACCCTCAATATTCAGTGGAGGTTACTTTTACCACTACGAAACGATGCACTTAACTCGCGCGGTACTTTCAATGATGCTGGTCGACGAAGAAGGCTCGCTCACCAACGATGACCGCCCTGGTTTCATCCGTACCTTGGGTCGCATGTTGATCGCACTACGGTACCGATCGGAACCCCGTAAGTCCCCTTTGGATGTTCCCAAGCCATGAGATGACTGATCGCTGATATCATAGGAACAATGGGAAAACGGAGTCTTATCAGTCTTGTACTGATAATACTGGACGAGGCAAAGCATGGAAAGCACCAACCGGACCCTAAGGACACCTCTGCCCTGGCGAATGAGGAGCGTGGCGAATTGGCCTTTGCAGCCAAGTGTGCAAAGGCCCTGCTTAGGTTCATGAAGCTTACAGTCGCGGATGCGGAGGAGTTCGTGAATCGTCAGGGACCTTACTACTCAGGAGGTGATGAAAAGATCGAAATCCCCGCTAGGCTGAACGGCGTTCCGGACCCAATATTTCCGGACATGAACGATCTTTTATAGCAGATATTTCTAACGGAGTGTTATATTTTCCATTTGTACAAGCATGTATCTTTATCTTTGAACACTCGAATCCTGGATATACAATTGATTATGTGCAGTATCGAAGCGTCCAGGTGCCTCCTGAAGAATTTCTGTAACTTCCTAAATAGAAGCTAGATACAAAGATACCTGGTAGTTAAGTTCCGGATGTTCCGGCTGTTCTGGTTGTTCCGGGATCTTCCGCAACTTGCCCTGTCATTGCCTTCTATCGATCTGAGCCTGCACACCTATATTCTCTACTACAAATTACAGCGTCAGCAATGTCCCCATCGGCCACGCGGACCCTAGTATACAACTTTGGGTATAAGGGAGGAAAAGGATGCGAGCGAGTTGAGTAAAATCTGTCAGTACTACATTCTTCTGTACTTTGCATTCTGCCTGGAGAATGCTTTTTTAGGGCGTCGATGTTACGTGCGATATACAAGTTATAATATGGTGCTAATAAACGGAATGAGCAATCTTTTTGAGGGTCTTCACCCTAAACCCAACACATGTGAGCACGAGCGTATCCACGAGCGGAAAGAATAAAATAAAAAATCAAAGGTTTATGAACTCCAGAGAAACTGTGACACTTTATTACCTTTCTTCAGAACACACCTTTACAGATGACATAATACGAGTACTGACAGTATTTTCAACCATAAACCAGTTCGTTCAGTTCTGGGTTCCGGATCGGAAGGATCTCCGGAACCTCCGGAACCACTTCCGGAACTTTTCTGCACCTTTCCGAACTCGGAAATATCGGAACAGTCGGAAGTACCTGTACAATGTAACCTTTTGTTGCTCTAACCTTTAGCGTTCATTCTTCTATTACAACATATTATTACCTTCTTTCAGGTTCATCAACACACCATCACTGATGACATAATACGAGTATACCTCCGCCCATAGTATATATATCTTGACCCTACTTACAGACACCTCAGTTGTTTTCGCCCACATTAGGCAGTGGTTGAGGTCAAGTATACATTCACCCCACCATATATATATCTTCACCTCACTCAGTTGTTTTCGCCCACCAGCTGAGGTGGGTGTCACATTTACTTCAATATTACTCCTAGCTAATGTACCATAGCATTGGGCATTCTTTCCCATCCTTTATAATCTCTCAGATGTGAATCATAGATCGCTCAATTCTGTCACGTGCCCGTTGTGGCGAATGAAACCTGCTCTGTATGGCATTCAGCTGTTTAAACACAGCAATTATAACTGTGGGATAATATTAGGTAAGTGTCACTCCTTTTTCTCAACTCTTCCTGTCTCACCGGACCTTTCCTAACACTGAGTACTTCTCCCTCAAAAATACAAAACATAACATTGTCGTAATGGCAGACACCACACTCCATACACCGCCACAGAAGTCATGGTCCCTACCACCGGTGGCACCAGATACAGTGTTGGCAAATCGCCACACTTCACAGGCTGATTACCGCACTGGGGATCTGAAGTTAGGTCGCATGGCTGTTCTCGCTGACTTAGGAAGATACCTAAGGGTCCCATTCGATCGCTTGATGGCATGTGTCGGTGCCACAACCCCTGAGGATGTACAGAAAACGCTCGAGAAGCTCAAGGGTGATGATAACATTTTGATCCATGGAGAGAGTGGCTTTCGGTGGCGGGGTTTCACTGTACGTCCCTCAAAATCTCAGGCAAACGAAGAGAACACGTTTCGGCCGCTTTGTGACGTCTTCAACAAAATATTGGAAAACGTGCCAGATTGTGGAGTATCCTTCGAGGCGAACCCGACGAAAACCCCACTCTCAGACCGCAAAAATACATCACGTCCGGATGGATGTCTTTTACGTACACGCAACAGGGTAGACTCTACGGGAATCCATTGGTTCGATATCGCAGTGCCATTCGAGTTCAAGAAGAATCTGGACCCAAAGGCGATGCAAGATGTCAGTAACCATCATGATGATACATTTCCATTTCCATTTCCTCCAGTCTGACTGACGTCATCGGCTCCAGAACGAACAGAAGATAATCTGGAGTCTTCACAATATCATGCGCGAGGACCCTTGTCGTCGATATGCCTTTGGTATCACGATTGAGGACACGCAACTCAGACTCTGGCTTAGCAATCGTGCTGTCCTCGCAGCCTCAAAACCCATCGACTTTATTCAGGTATGCTGAAGTACTGCACGGTATGTTTGGCGGTTGATCTTAGTGGCACGTCTAGGAAGTCGACCATGTCATCAGTCTCTTTCATGCGCTTGGATCTGCATCCGCACCTACCGCACAAGAAGGGCTTGGGTGGGACCCCACCATCACACGGATGTGTAACGATGGGAGCACGTTTCAGTACAAGTTCATCATCGACGGAGAAGAGTTCACCACGACACGTGCACTTTCGACCTACGGGGCAGACTCTATGGTTGGTCGTGCAACCCGAGTTTATGAAGCCGTGAGCTCGGAAGGAAGGAAGGTCGCCATCAAAGATTCGTGGAGAGATACAGACCGTGATTCTGAGGGTGTAATCATGGAGAAAATTTTATCTTCCTGTCGAGAACGGCTATCAGTGGAGGAGGCAGCAGATATGGAGAAACGGATTGTTCGAATGCGACTCTGTGAGGATGTTAAAATTTCTGGTGTCCTGGATAAGACAGCGAACCTGATGGTCGGAGCAAATGGGGTCAGCGAAGATGTGGGGTTTTCTAGCAAACCAGATCCGACGAGAAGCACAGCGGATGGGAATTACACCTTTGAGTGGGTGGAAATCAATCTCAAGACGATCCTCGCCGAAGAATCGCAGCGGCATCTATCCAGCACGGGGAACATACCTGACAACGGTGCACCGTCTACGTTACTTCCGACTCAGTTGAATCACGATCAGCGAGCTACAAGGCCTCCGTGCAGAATACATGTTCGAACTGTGTCTGATGATGTTGGCGTCGCTCTCCAGGACGTTAGGGATTTGAGCAAGTTCCTGCATTGTTTACGTGATGCACTCAAGGGTATGGCAGTTACTGTTACTCCCTAGTGGTCCACAGCTGACATAACAATTAGCGCTATATCTTTTGCACAAAGCAGGTTGGGTGCATCGCGACTTCAGTGTCGGGAACGTAATATGGATAAGTGATATCGGAAAACTGGGCGACTTTGAGTACGCAAAACAGGTGGATTCGGAGGTGTCTCATGATGTTCGCACAGTGAGTCTTTTTTTTTTGGCAGATGGTATTTCACTGAGGTTTGTTTCCAGGGAACATTGCATTTCATGTCCGTGGAAGTGGAGAAACAGCGTTATGCTTTCATTCCAGATCGTATCCCTCGTGAAAAACCTCCGTTTCGCATGAATTTCCTACACGACATCGAATCTGCATGGTGGACCTTTGCATGGGCCATGTTTTACTACACGGACAAGGGTTGTCTTCCGACCGATCCGGCTACCCAGCACAGAGAATTCCAGAAAGCTTTCCCTAACGTGATTGGCAGTATAACATGTCTCGACTTCTTCATCAACGCCGGAGAACTGCAAACAGCATGTGACACCCTTTCCTCGACATGCAAGCGTGTTTGTGGGAGTCTTGAAAGTTTCGCAGTCGATCTCAGAATCAGCTATCGACGTGCTGAGAAATCATACCCAATGATTATCATCGACAAGCAGCTGCTGAAAGATATACATGAACAAGCATTCTCTCATCTTACAGATGCATTGGCTCAGGCGGATGAAATAGAATTTATTCCGATTTGCAAAGTTGTAGGCAACAAAAGGCCGAGAAGGGAGTGGGAAGGATCACCAACAAGATCGTCAGGTACAAAGAAGGCTTGTCGTGGTTGATAGTTGTATTTCATACCAGTGCCGATGTTTCCGATGTCGGAATCAAGGTTCCGAATACGGGAATGCAGTTCCGAACTTTTTAGATATACATCGTTCATCGAATCCCTTGTCCCGGCAAAAAACTAAAACTAAAACTACAGTGCAACACTGAATTGCAAAAAATAATACAACTTGAATGCAGTCTCTAAAGTGGACCTAGATCAACTGGCTCCTTGATCTTTCTCGCCCGGGTGGCTCGGATCTTTGGGCTGCTTAGATCCACTGGCTTCCAGGCTTCTGAGGCGTTCCACTGACTAGGCCAAGTGTATGGAACCCCAGGACAAGCCTTTCGCCAGGTCACACTTCCCATATGCTATCCTTTTTTTCATTGCCTGTAACTTATATTCTTGAGTCATCGGCAGAACCAAGTGATTTTATAGTTGGGTACAGGAAAATTCTACCTTCTACCTTGTATATATTTATTTAACCCGCCGGAATGCTACGATAGTTGGAGTCTTAGGAGAGCTTGAGAGCTTTTCCAAGCGATGCGGGTGAAAGTTAGACCTGATATTTCAAATGTGTTCCAATCAGACATTTAAATAACAAAACTGCGGAAATCAAGAAAAATAGTATATCCGTACTCATATTTTCACAGGTGGTCTTTGTAATGAACAGAAATACATTGTGTTAGCAACTCCACTGCCTCCGTTACCTCACTGATGTTCGGAACCATCTGCAGCATACGATCCATGTGATAATGAAGCAACATGGGCTTCGCTCCATCTTGGACGTAATCGACGCTCTCCCGTAAAAGTTTTATGGCTTCAGAAAACTCCAGTTGACTGGGCACCAAATTGAGCAAGTGAGTGACATGGAAGTCGAGGAGGAGGGTGCTGCGCTTGTGTTGTTTGGGTGCAGTGCTTGTCTCAGATCTTTCTGCACGCTGTTCCCCTAACTATAGAAGAGAAAAAGAATGAGTTTATCGTGAGCTCTCTGAAGGTCTCACATGCCTGCTGCCTGGATGTGTTGGTTTCCGACACGCTTTGGTGACCTAGGGGAGTCACGAGTCGGTTAGAAAAGTGAGAAGCCTGACCGAACTGGCACTCACCGGCTCTTCGGGATCTCTCCTGCCACCCTTTGACCCACTCGTAAGCGAGTTCTGCTCCCTCTGGAGGGTCCGGAAATGTGAAGGGAACGGGATCGCTCCCAGGCCGAATGCGGGATGATATCTGCTTGATCGCTTCCCGGACGATCTGGAAATGGTCAGTTCCTTGAGTGGATCAAAAATTCTGACCACATACCTTTAGGTATTCCTGACCTGGCTTACCCAGCCTCGCAGCATCGTCTACGGTGAAGTCGATGATGCTGGATTGTAGAGCCTTGAATTCGTCTAAGGTGAACGCGTTCATGATGAGAGGAAGACAGAATATGGTGGTGCTAGGGGAAAAAAAAGACAAGTCTTTTAAGCTCGACGCGTCCTTTGTCCACATTTGTGTTACGTAACTCGTGTGATAAACCTTTACCAAGTGACGAGCGGTGACCTTTGCAGTTTACCTTTTTCTAACTCTCAGTCCAGCTTACCCATCTGAATCAAACGCTGTCATCCACACCATGAATGCATCATGTGGAATCAAAGACGAAATTCTCCTTGCCACCGCCCGGGTACAGGCCGCACTCAAACTCATCCCTCGCATGGTTGGGCCCAAGGAAGTCTGGGCACGTTGGATGATGGAAAAACTGAAAGAAGAGCTGGTAAGCAATCCAATTTCTGTATTTTTAAAGTTACATGTATCTTGATTGATTTCTGATTAATTTTCAAGGACCAAATTCCCCGACCCACCCTGAGCAGTCCACACACCAGGCTTCTTGGAAGCCTGGATGGACTGGTGCTCCGCCACTACAGCGGTGGCATGAAGATCAACACTCTCAGCTTTGATGAG